>JANBTM010000168.1:0-28098 GCA_027578695.1 Coemansia sp. RSA 1365 | reverse complement strand
TATACAACTGCGTTACAGGCAACGTGTATCAGAATGCGTATGGTTGCATTATGGCGGATGAGATGGGGCTGGGAAAGACACTCCAATGCATAGCGCTTCTGTGGACGTTACTCCAACAATCTTCAACTGCCGGTAAACCAACTATTGACAAGTGCATTGTTGCATGTCCGAGCAGTCTTGTCAAGAATTGGGCGAATGAGTTGGTTAAATGGCTTGGGTCGACAAAGATATCACCATTGGCATGCGACAACAAAGGCTCAAAGGAAAAAGTATCAGCCAGTCTACGCAGTTTTGTATCAGCCCGCGGTCGTATGATTATTCATCCAGTATTGATTATATCATATGAGACTCTGCGTACGTATATCGACATACTTAAAGCATCTCCAATCGGTATGCTTCTGTGCGATGAGGGTCATCGACTTAAAAACTCCTCCTCGCAAACGTATCAGGCGCTGAATTCACTGCAGGTCGAGCGTCGCATTATTTTATCTGGTACACCAATCCAAAACGACCTGACAGAGTATTTTTCGCTGCTTAACTTCACTAATCCTGGACTGTTGGGATCAACGCAAGAGTTTCGCAAACGGTACGAGTTGCCGATTCTACGTGGTCGAGATTCTTTGGCTACTGATAATGAGCAGCAGATTGGTGATGCAAAGCTTTCTGAGCTCAATGCAGTAGCCAGCAAAGTCATAATTCGAAGAACTAATGATCTGTTATCCAAATATTTGCCTGTCAAATATGAACATGTGGTGTTCTGTCCATTGACTGATTTGCAGACGGATTTGTATGAGTTGTTCCTCAAATCTAAGGAGGCACGTGCGGCAATTGGAGAAGGTGGAAAATGTTCGCTGCAGACCATTATCAACTTGGGAAAACTCTGCAACCATCCCAGTCTTATTGATGTTAAAAAATCTGTTGAGGGTTACCAGACTGTCACTCCACGCGAATACTTTACTGAGTCGTTACAGAGTGAACGTAGCAATGGCAGTGGTCGAAGATCAGCCAACATGGCCAGGTTTTCAATGGCAGCTTCAACAACAGACAATGGCGACCGACCTTTCCATCCAAAGTGGTCGAGTAAAATGACTGTGTTAGATCGGATGTTGCAGCAGATTCGCAAAAGTCCTGAGCGTGACAAAATTGTATTGATTTCCAACTACACACAGACGCTAAATCTATTTGAGACATTATGTCAAGCACGTAGCTATGGGTATTACCGACTTGATGGGTCAATGACAATTGGAAAACGACAAACAATAGTGGATAGATTTAATGATCCTAAAGACAGCGCATTTGTATTTCTCCTAAGTTCCAAAGCCGGCGGCTGTGGTATAAATCTAGTTGGTGCTAATCGTCTGGTATTATTTGACAGCAGTTTTAATCCTGCGGATAATTTGCAAGCATGTGGTCGAATTTGGAGAGATGGACAAAAGAAATCTTGCTTTATTTATACCTTTGCTACTACTGGTACGGTTGAAGAAAAGATTTTTCAACGACAGTCTTATAAAACTTCGCTTTCAACCTGTGTTATTGATGAGCAGGAGCATGTTGAACGACATTTTTCACGCGATCAGATGCGCCAGTTGTTTCAGGCTAAACTCCGTGGACAGACTATTTGTGAGACCCACGATCAGTTTAAATGTAAACGGTGTGTTAAAGGCAGACAGGCAATCAAAGCTCCAGAGCCCATGGAATATGCTGATCACAATACATGGGACCACTTTTGTGCTGCCGAATGCCACAAGCTACAGGATTCTTTGCTCAAATCTTGCATGGGCAAGGATGTCTCTTTTGTTTTTCAGTACAAAAGCCATCACATATGATATTTCTACCGTGCATTTTCTTATTGAATCTTCAAATACTTTATTAAATAAAAGTGAAGAACTCTCAGGATTTACAAATCAAGAGGATGTTGATATAAATATATGTAGCACTAGATGAGTTGTTGGATAGTGTTAATGTGACTAAACCCCTTTTCAGAAATCCCACTTTACATTGTTAACAAGCATCACAGTTCTGGAGCAGCGATAACAATTACATCGACCCATTCGCCACGAGTAATGGCAGGTTTGTTATCTGAGCCACAAGGCAATGAAATAAGAGCATTAGCACATCGCATACTAGCCATTCTACTACTCTGCTGATTAATTTCAGTGAATCTCACAATCCAACGATTCAAAACACGATCCCACACAAGAGAACCACGTAAATACTCCGGACGCGTACGATCAAGTATATAATCCAACCCATCAAACATGGCCTTAACACTTGGTCTCAGTGTATGTTGAGAAGAACCCAAACGTAATAAGTGACCAGCAAGTTTACGAATGGCAGGCGCCACAAACATATGAAAAGCAACAAGAGCTGATACAGGATTACCAGGGAGTGCAAATATAAACTTCTCCTGCAGGTGTGATTTAGTATTGTGAGGAATGGTAGCAAATGTCGTAGGCTTGGAAGGTTTCATTGCTACACGACCAAAGTGTATTTTACCGCCCAATTGTTGTTCAACTACAGGCTTAAGCCAATCTTTTTCGCCCATACTGACTCCACCAGTAGTAATAATCCCTTCACAGGTATCTAGTGCTTTACTAATAGTTTGTGCCAAAATATCTGGTTCATCTTTGACTACTCCCAAATCAACAATAGTACATCCTAATGCCCTTAATGCTGTAATTAGAGCAGGTCGGTTACAATCACGTATTGATCCATATTGCAGATTTTCACATACTTCTCCCAAAACATCCACAACTTCATCTCCCGTTGACATTACTGCAATAGTAGGCAGAGGATGAATTAGAAACGATTTGTTTCCAGACACTGCCAATGTTCCAACCTCCCCACCAACTGTTGTAATAACAGTACCGGCATGCAAAACCACCGTACCTGCTTTGAGATCATGACCTATTGGACGTATGAACTGTCCAGAAACAATATTCGCACTGTCTATGATCTTTACCCGTAATTCCTCATTACCCTGCGCAGTAGATTCAATCAGCTCAGTATCTTCAATCATCACAACTGCGTCAGCACCAGGTGGCATTGGTGCACCTGTGGCCACACGTACTACTTCGCCTGATTGTAATGGGGTGTGTTCATTAATTTCTTGTGAAACAGCACCAGCTGTCGATGCGGTACGTACAGTAAATTCACCAGCACCATCCGATGCAATCATAGCATAACCATCCATAATAGAAGCCGGATAAGCAGGAACGTTTTCCCTTGCTAACACATCCTTTGCAAGCACCTGTCCGGGGCAAATCTGATTGAGATGAAGCTCTTGAGCAGGTAATTCGCTGATACTCGATAGTACGTGTTCCAATGCTGCTGAAACTGAAATCATAGGATAAGGGGATTTACGCGCACGACCAGTTATACCACCACCCAACTTATTTGACAATCCCTGAGATTTAACTTCACCACTATCATCTGTCCTTGCACATCCACACTTAATTGTAGGTTTATTTGTGGAAGTTTGCTCGACAATTGGTTTACCATTGGAAGCATGCAAGTGACGAGTGCCGTCAACAGCACCTGCGGTTTCTACAGCATGTGGTAAAATGGACAATATTTGTTGCACATTCTCTACTGATCCTTTTCTGCTTCCAGGAACTGCAAGTACTATTGCTTGTCCGATGATTCCAGCAGCCACTTGACTCAGCGCTGCAAAAGGCGTAATACTCAATGAACCAATAACCATTGCTGTCGCCAGTGCGCCTAATTTCTTTGTAAATAGTGGCTCCACTGCTTCAACTGTCACATCGCTAGGTGATACTCCTGTACCACCTGTAATTATCACTAGACGACAATAATCTGATATGCTTATACTATTTGTGCTTTCTAATGGTGCGCACCATGAACTAACAGTATTGCTAATTATTTGAGCATTGTCGGGAACTGTCTGTTTTTTAGCTATTGTCCACACCTCACCCTGAGAAAGAAGCAGTTTTTCTAAAGCTGGCCCGCTTGTATCGGTGGCCAGTCCCTTCGAACATTTGTCGCTTACTGTCAGAATTCCAACTGGAAATGGCTCCATATTAAAACAATAAATACTTTATTGCATTGAAGAAAAAATTGTACGGGTTTAAAGTGAAACAGGCCTTTTCCCCCACGTCTGCTTGATAACAATGAAAATGCAGACAAGCAGCCGACTGAGATTTCTGTTTGCGGACAAGTTGGATACGGCAGCAAAGGGACAAAAGTGCCAAACGCTTATTATCTGGCAGGAAATGCTGAGAAGGGTCATGTGATGATCTGTGCACATTAGCTTAAAAGCCAGCTGTATTTCACTAGATTATCCTGATTGCAGATCATATTAGGAAGCCTGGCCCACGATATCCTCTTATTTTACGCATCGAGTCCCCTCACCCCCTTTTCCTCTATTCTTTTTTCTGAGCATTTTTTTTTTGTAACTATAAGATAAAAAAGAAATGGATATTTTTCAATATATCCGTGTATCGAATACACAATGGCATTCTATTACACACAAGGAGACTATGCAGAGAGATTAGAGAGTAATATAAAGGACAAACAAATAACACCAGGTATAAAAGATGAATTGTCGCAGGCGACAGAAGCACCTGTACATTCTAATAACAATGTAAGACGAGAAAAAGGACCATTAAGAATACCAAAAGGACAAAGAAAAGAGAACCGTATAACAAAGATATTAAATGATATTGGAGAATCTAAAACAGAACGTTGGAGAAGTTTGAAGAATTCACTTTCAGAAACACTCATTACTAAAGAGGTTTTACTTAATAGTGAAGGGCGTGTGAGTTACGGCACCTGGCATGGAATAATATGTTATCTTACACAAGTAGATAAACCACCGGATAATTGTAAAAGATCGTTTTATATGACATTTAGATCTTTTTCTACACCGAAGGATTTGGCAGAAGCACTTATTAATCGAGCGAGGGAATTACCTCGTACTAAATCACTCGCTCCTCAAATACAATCTTGGTATGAACGTATACGAGCTACTATTCTTCATAATATATTTTTATCTATTAAAAGTTGGTACGAGAATTATTGGCTTCCTATTGATGATGATATTGTATTAAATAGTTTGTGTAGCTTTTTGGCTATTGAATATTTACCTAAATGTCAGGGTTCTATGGCGAAGGAATGTTATAAACTATTACATGAGATTGAAATTAAACATGATAATATTAATATCCGTGCTTTGGTTAAGGCTGCTTCTACAAAATCTCTACATACGACAAATCACAGACATGGAATAAATGCAGATACTCGTAGGATGGACAGTACTTCGATAAGAAGCTCTTATATTCACTCAGTGAGAGATGCGCCCCAGCATGACAATACACTTTATTCAAATAGTCGGGCTGATGCAAGCAACAGAGCTGTGGATAATAACGACGAAGATACGGACATATATAATGACAATGGACATCATCATATTCCACATCATAGAGACGATGAAAGACACCATCACCACAAACACCATCATAGAGGAATTTTACATCGAATATTCAGCAGACATAGTCATTATCATTCGTCAAATGACAGTGGGTCGAGTATACTTGCTTCTTCACAGGACAGTGATACCGAATCAGATATGTCGTTTGGGCAGGGAACTGATGAGGTACACGATAATGATAGTGCTAATCTTTCTTTTCTGGGACATGGTCTGAAAACACAACTGGATGAGGCTCAGAAACCATCGCAAAGACCAACACAAAATGTTAATTCTGGAAACGAACTAGTTGAGGGTAGTAGAACACACCAGATTGGTAGTGATGTGGGTAGAAACGACGAGGGACCTGATATTTCTGATTTATTGATGGCAACAGTAGGCGTTGATCTGTCTCTGAATGCCTACCGAAGAATGTCACACATATATCAAGTGACACCAGCAGACGTAGCATGTCAACTAACTATTATAGAGAGTAGTTGCTATTGTCAAATCCAGCCATACGAGTTGCTTAATAAGGAATTTAGCCGGGGAAGTGATTCACGTGCAACAAATGTAAGACAGATGAGTCGATGGTGTACACAAATTACACGGTGGGCCAGTGTGATGATTCTTTCCGAAACGACACCAGAACGCCGTTGTCGGCTTTTAAAATATTTTATCGAATTGGGTATACAACTTCTTGCATTAAAGAACTATGATGCTGTAATGGCAATAAAAGCAGCTATTTATAGTGCAGCAGTGATGCGTTTAAAGAGAACTTGGAGTCTATTACCTAATAAATATTCTATTATGTGTACTCGTATTCATGAAGCTATGAATCCTGGACATAATTATGCTAATTATAGAAGTATGTTACGTCGTTCTCAACCTCCATTGCTTCCTTTTCTGGGACTTTATTTGACGGACTTGACTTTTCTGGAAGATGGAAATCCAACGTATCGTCGCTTTGAACAACCTGATGAATTGGTTGCAAGAGAAAACAAAAGTCAAACGGATCCAAAAACAAACACTTATACGACAGCAGGACATATTGGGAATGTGGATGAGCCAAATAATCCAAAACCATCGGTGCAATTAATAGGACAGACATGTGCATTATTTGCACGACGTAAGGATGTTGATTTAAACAGCAGTTCCATTCTGATAAATTTTGAAAAATGCAATCGGGTAGTGGATATTATTAATGAAATGCAAAAGTTCCAGGTGGAATATAGTGGTAATTTTACTATGGCGATTCCTGGATTACAACAGTATCTGATAGAACAATGGGAGAGATGTGATGCGGAAGGTTATGATGATGATAAAATATATAGTATGAGTTTGCAATGTGAACCTCGTGCTCCTCAACTTGCTGAAACTCGTCCACAACCTATTCCTGCTGCTACTAGATTATCTCGTTTGATTCCTGGGTCACAGCGTTTGCGTAACAAGGAAAATGCTGCATCAAGTAGCAGCAATAGTCCAATTTGACTTCTTAATTTTATACTTCTTTTGGGAATTTTTATAAATGTCTTGGTGCTTATAAGCTGTTGTCATTGTAGTTACTTCTACAAGTGAGGAATGTAAAAATTGAATGTTTTAATAAACAGCATGACAAACTAGCCATCTACTAACAGCTGTTGAACAAAATTACAACTGGTGTTTCCAGTATTCTGCGCTCGAGTAGCGACATTTCTACGTAGTGATAATGGAGATGATAATAGTATTTGAGACAAAGAAGTATTGGTTGTGTTATCTGCCGTGGTATGTAATGCAAGTGGTGATTGAAATGGATTTGATGCATTGTTGGTGGGTTGACCAGAGAGCTCCCAACTATCGAGATTAGTGATCTCCACACTGTCCAATGACATATGATTTCTGTTCTCAGAATAAATTGCTGACTTTATAAAAGCATAAGCTTTGCTATAAAGCGCTACAGCAGTTAGACTAGGTAATGTCTTGATTATATCAAAAAGACCAGTCAGGCCGTGGTTATCCAATCCCGTACTAGCTGCACCAATTACCATATAACTTAATGGCGATACATTCAGATACATATTACTGTTAGGAGCAACAGTATCATTTTCTTCTTGGCTTACCACAGTGACGCGCAATGTTTGAAGACAACCAAATGACTGTAGAATCCATATGACATCAACCAATGTTAAAGGCCATCCATATAAATCAAGACAAGCAAGTTGTGTACACAATATATCAGTAGGTAAACCCGAAAGTCTTGCAATATACGAAGGATGTACATAACATTTAAGTGTGGGTATTGTGGCAATGGCTTTAAGTACTCGTGTAGAGTCACTATCTTTTTGTAATGAACTCCAGAATCCTGTTGCCCAACAACATTTAATATGTCGGAGACCGATTAAATTAGGACAGTTGTGTTGACTGACTATTCGCTTGGTGTTGTAGACAATAGGAAAAGTCAAATGTCTTAGTTTTAAATTCTGATGCTTTAGAAACGTGTCGTATAATGGCGCATACCATTCTTCTCTTGGTAAACCATTCAATAGACTATCATCAAAATACAATTCTTCCAATTGTGGAAACGGACAAAGATAGAAATTAGGAAGATCTGCGTATATGTGAGCGTCAGAGTCCACAGTAAACAACAAGCGACGCAGTTTAGAATATATTAGCTGTTTAGATGATTCTGTAGTTGACAATTGATGGTACAATATACGACTGAGAGCTCTGCCTGATATTGAACCCACAGACAGAAAACGTAAAGTATCTGCATTTGTACGGATTATGTTGATTGCGAGGTTGTTACGAGATGTTGATAGATATGGCAAATAAATAGCGGTAATTACTGGGTAAAATATTTTAGACGAGTGTTGATTGAGTTCAGCATGTAAGGTATCAGCAACCAATGCATTTGCAAGACAATAATCATAATCACTCAGTGTGCATAGCGTCTGAAAGCATATTTGGCTTAGTTGTGGCATTCTATCACAAAGTTTATAAGCCAAACCAAAGCTCGGTAGCGTTTTTAGAGTATTATTTAAGTGTAGTGGAGATTGAGAAGACTGGTCTGGCTGTTTAAACAGACACAAACCCAAAGTACGAGCATTAGGTAAATCAAATGGTAAGCAACTCACAATTCTCTGCGTAGTTCCTTCAATTGGACCAACTATCGAGAAGGTCGATATAAATAATCTCTCTACAAAATACTTTGCAGAAAAAGGAAGTGATACAGGGGTTGAAGAGCGCAAGTCTACTAATACATAGCGAAAAAACCTACGCAGCGAACTTGCCCGCCATGAAAAACAAACATGAAGTGGTATAATAGAACGTGAACGGAGTGTTTGATGAATGTGTTGTTGGTCATAATCTTTTGCACACTGACTTTTACGTTTGAAGAAACTGAATATTGTAGTATCTTTCCATAAATAATCTAGAATATGCAGCATACACTCCTCTGGAAGATATTGTGCTGCCAATAGTCCCATTTTGCTAATATTACTAAAAAAAGAAAAAAAGTACTCCAGCTGACAGTGAAACAGAAAAAGGCTTTGTTTGTCTGCTATGCTATGGTAGGCAATACTGAATATGCGTGTCTGCTACTTGACTCACGCGCACAGGGCAGGAACAACCAAAAAGAAAGTCTGAAAGTGATGACGTCGTCATAATTGAGGGTTTAACAATCATGTAGATTAAATTAGTTGAAATTTTTGTTGGATTGGTTCAACCAAGCGAAAAGTTTTTGGAAAAAAAAAAAAAACACAGCTTCTCCTTAACTCCCAACATTTTTTCGAACACCAGCATATTCTTTTTATTATTACACACATTTAAAGTTCAACGCTTTATTTAGTATTAACGCAGACACCAACAGCCTTACAAATCAAGCGTATTAACTAGTTTTAAAGGTGTTAAATATGGTACTTTCAGAAGTAAAGAAGAAAGAAAAAACACGACCAAAGGGAATTCGAAGCAAAGTATTGACAGAATTATCAGATAATGAAAGTAGCAGTGATGATTATGATGGAGATAAGATTGAAGTGATACGGGCGACAGACAAACAAATATACCCAATTCCTGCACAATGTACATTTAGAGAATTGGGATTAGATGAGTGGTTAGTAGATACGCTTAATGCAATGACAATTAAACAACCTACAGAAATACAAAGAGCGTGTATTAAGAGGATATTAAAAGGAGAGGATGTAATAGGAGGAGCAAAAACGGGTTCGGGAAAAACAGCAGCGTTTGCTTTACCTATATTGCAAAAACTATCAGAAGATCCTTTTGGAGTATTTGCAATAATATTAACACCTACTAGAGAATTGGCTTTTCAAATTGCAGAACAATTTGAAGTATTGGGAAAAGGAGTTGGTGTTAAAGTAACTATTGTTATAGGTGGAGTAGATATGGTTACACAAGCAATTTCTTTGGGAAGAAGACCACATATTGTAGTAGCTACACCAGGACGATTAGCAGATCATATAATTAGTAATTCAGATATATATTTGGGCAGTGTAAAATATTTAGTATTGGATGAAGCAGATAGACTTTTAACAGATACATTTGCGAAAGATTTGGGAATAATTTTGGATACTATACCTAAAGAAAGACAAACTTTATTATTTACAGCTACGGTTACTACTAATATTATTGAATTACGTGATAAGCCTGGGAAGAAACCATTCATACATATATGTGATAATGGTATAAGTACAGTTAGTCAATTGACACAACAATATGTTTTTGTACCTTCTCATGTTAAAGAAGCTTATTTAGTGCACCTTCTAACTACTAGTGTTTCTAAACTTGAAAAACGCTCAGGGAATCTATTGGATGATGATGATAGCAGTACTGAAGATGATGTTGCTACAGTAGGAAAAGACAAATCTATTATAATATTTGTTGGACATTGTCGTATGGCTGAGACACTGCGTGTTATGCTTTATGAATTGGGATTCCGTGTCGCAGCATTACACTCGAAGATGGCGCAGCAGGAGCGACTAAATAGTTTGGGGAAATTCCGTGCTGAGGCAGTGCGCATTCTGATAGCAACAGACGTTGGCAGTCGTGGCCTTGATATTCCTAGTGTGGAATTGGTGGTTAATATGCATGTACCGCGTGACCCAGACGAATACATACATCGTGTAGGACGTACTGCGCGTGCTGGGCGTGGAGGACGTGCTGTGACTATTATGACGGAGAGAGACATTAAATTGATTCATAATATTGAGGCTCGTGTGGGATGTCAATTGACAGAGTTGAAACTCTCTGAGAATCGTGTACTTGAAGATATGGGCAAAGTATTGACTGCCAGACGTGCTGCTGCATTACATCTTTTGGATACTGATTTTGGCGCACGCGATAGAATCCGTCGTGAAAAATATTCTACAACTACAGAACATTCTAAACGTCGTGCTAAAGATCACCCTTCCAAGTCTTCGAAGGTTCATTCTTCTAAGAGCTCAAGGTAACGTGGCTCTCAATAAGAGCTATAGAATGTGGTTTTATGCCATCTAATGCATATTTTTTGCTAATAAATTGTTTTATTTTTAATTGCGAGAATCAAAAGGTAAAATCTACTGGTAAAGCGAAGCGTAAGCAGGCGGTCTTGAGTTCAAAGCATCAGCAGATAAACTTGAAGTTGCAGAATTGGCGGCTTCTGAGGACGCTGCCAGAACAACGTCGCGTGCAATGTTACCGTAGCATGGCAATGGTGTGCGAGCAGCAGAGTCCACAGCGCTTAGCGGTTCAGGCAACACAACCACTGCAGTGGCACACGACACTTGCGCAGGTTTTGCGCACACATCAATGTTACCATCAGCACAACTTTCGCACACAGCAACTTTCATCCGTAGCGTATGCGAGACAGTAAACATTGGGGAGGCAGAGCTGGGTTGCACTACATGACGGCCTTTTCCAGCCAGATCAAGTGTTAGTGAGCCAACACTGGGCAGCTCATCAAACGACTCACCAAGTGCATCAATTGTCTGCAGATCCAATGCGTGAGTCATGGGAGTATTTGTACGTAGACACTCTTTCTTTGATGATTGCCACGGACACTGTGATGTTGCCACCACTCGGTCAGTAGTCTGTGGTGCTGCGGTGCTGCCTGGTACTGCATGTGTAATGGTCTCGTGCAACGATACTCTGAATTCAACAATCGCCAAGCTGCTGTCCGCTGTCACATTTTGACTACCGCCACGCGTCGCGTACATCCGCAGCTTCAGCGGTATTCCCACAGACAGTGCGCGTGATGACGCTGAGCATACTGAAATCTTCCATCGCCCTGCTGCCACTGTTGTCTCAAATTGCAGCGGTGTTGTTGCCAGTTGCTGAAACGATGGGAACCCCAGCAACATTGGATTTGCTGTCTCTCCGCCTGCCAACCTTGGCTCCTGTTGTACGCAGATTTTTACTGCCGCTGACGTCACTGTTCCCTGGAACATTCGCGTTGCTCGTTGTATCTCTGCCTCCACATGATACGCCACCTTTCCCATCGGTGACTCTACCGACACTGGCAACCGTGCCGGCAGCGCCAGCTCAAACGGAAACCGGTACTCCCCTGGCCCCAGCGATACTGCTGCTGTCGATGAAAATGACGTCAGCTCTAATGCCCCATGTCCTGACGAGTCTTCCTCTGCGTACGTATCGAGCTCTTCCATGTTGCTCAATCCGGACTCTTCTGACGATCGCCGTCTGCGCACCCGGGCTCTCTCAATTGCCATAGCTGCTGACATTGAATCTGCACTGGACCTGCCACTGCATTCTACTAGCGTATGTGTTAGTTGTGCACACTTGTGTCGCACTGAAAATAGTGAGCTACTTGGCCCCTGTCCGTCGCGCATATCCAAGTGCTGTACTCCATTGAATTTTACTGCCAGTCGGGTTATTTCTGTTGTTCGGCGCACTTCTACTGATACGTAACCTACGAGTACATTGCTGTTGTCTGCGTTTTGTTGTAGAACTACTTTGGTTGTGCGTGGATGTACACTCACTTTTATCCCCGAGCCATGGCTAATACTACTGAATATCATTATATAAACTGTTTATGTACTCGGTGTGTGTTGTAAATACTCTAATCAATAGCGCATTTATTCCAAATAATACTTAATTCCCGCTCTTGATAAAATAGTAAAATGAAAGAACAAATATCGTGTGTATGTTTTTTTTGTGTTGCGGAGATACAAATACAACTTTACCCTCTTTTTTTTTCTCAAGAATATATGCTCCTTTCCTGAGAGTCTTTTCTATGTTATTTTAGTAGTTTATAATAAATATAGGGTGGAAACAAGATTTGTGTGTCCTGAAAAAAGATTCAAACTGTTGCTCTGCACAAATTATAAAAAAAGTCACTCTTGCTTTATATACAAGCAAAAAAAAAAATTATACCTAAAAACAATGTCAAAGAATAACTTTAAAAAATTTACTCGTTTAAGAGTACTTTTTCAAAGACTCGTTACAAATGGTTAAAAACACCCTTTTGCTTTGAAAAAATCCTTTAGTTTATGCACAATGTCGTTTGCCAAGTAAGCATGTCGTATCCGAATAGTCACAAAACTATTGGGGTCCTATCAATAATAAGTATGTTTAAATTTTGTGTTGAATTGGAAAAGATTTGGGGAAGAAAATATTGTTGAATGTTCTTGTTCTCACACCCTACCATTTCTTCTTTTATATGGTTGGAAAACCCTACTTGTCCACATGCTTCTGACAAATGCGGCTAATTCCGATCATTCTCCCTCTTTTACCTCCTTTTGCGGAAACAATCGGAATAGAGGCTTTTTTTGAGATTTTCATCGGAATATTACGCACTTTCTATGAGGTATTGCAAAACACTCCTATTATAACTTGCTTATCTGTTTCCATCTACCGACACACTCGTGTGCTGTACACTATGTAACTGTGAGTATCCGAATTACGTGTTTATGATCTAGAAAGTCATCCACATAATAAATGTTTTAGCAAACAAATTCTTACCACACTGGAATACCAGATATACACTACTACTAAAATATTGCTGCCATTAGATAACCATATGCGGGAGGTTTTCTGCCAGCCACTGATATTCAACCCCCACCTTCCTCCGATCATGTTCCTCAGAAAAATCGGTAAATGCCAAAAGTAACTTGATGACCAAGCAATAAAATCCCCTGGTAGAAGCTGACAAAGCAAACCTGCTGAAGCTAAAAAAAAAAAAAAAAAAAAAAAAGCCGTGAACTTGGACGCTTACATATCATAGCAGCAATGCTTTTATTTTTGTAAAGTAACAACCACATGATACAATTTCATCCTGTTTCTTAACTCAATACACGTGATTTATAAGCGCCCTGGTAGAATTAGGTAATGCTGACAAACTCTTTGCTAATGGATGCCACGCTTCCTGCAGAGACCACTCTCTCTACTTTTATTTGTAAGTAATGGTAAACTCGACATGGGTTCGAAGTGTACCATCGTTGGCTTCATAAGCCTCAGACTTTTCTGTATGTAGTTGGCGAATTGCTTACATATACAGAAAAGAAAGTCAAAAAACATGCGTATAAATGTGGACAACAATGAGAAAATAAAATTCCGGTTCAACGTCTAATGGTTATGTGGTCCATCATGGTCTCTATCTGAATTCCACGTGCATCTAAAATCTAATCAGTGGCGTTGTACCAAAAAAAAAACCCCCTTGGTGTGCCTTCTTACCAGGCCAATAAATGTAAAATCTTATTGCGGTAGCTTCTGGCGCACTCTTCCCTCGCCCGTGGTGTGTTTGGACTTTTAGCCAATCTTTTGAAGAGAATTAGCTTGCGCATTGGTAAATCTCACATATTTTTTACTTGGAGAAAACCTAAACCTATCACATTGTTAATTTTATAAGCCAATCGGCATTCTTCAAGCATTCTAAAAACATTGGTGATTTACACAGCTTATTGGCGGAAAACAACGGTGTAAACCATGTTTTCGGAACAAACATCTTTCTTTTCCTTTCCTTCCCTTCCCTTCTCTACAGTTTTTAAGTTTTTACTATCTTGATAAAGTTATTCATGTCGTCGCTTGAAAATTCCGAGGATATCTATTCTTCTGTTAAGGACTATTACGGCAAAGTCCTCACATCTAGCAAAGATCTAAAAACAAGCGCTTGTACTGCTGCAGCTGCTCCCCACTCAATAGTTCGCAAGGCGATTGAAAGTGTGCCTAAGGCGGTTAACGATAAGTTCTATGGATGTGGAAATCCTATACCTCTAGGTATTAAAGGCAAGGACATATTGGATCTTGGATCAGGAAGTGGACGCGATTGCTATGTTGCCTCTTCGTTGGTTGGGCCAGAAGGTTCGGTGACTGGTATCGATATGACTGATGAGCAGCTGCAGATAGCTCGTGACAGCATTGGTGATTTTGAGAAGACTCTGGGATATTCACCAAAGCTCAAGTTTGTTACTGGCTATATTGAAGAGCTGCAAAAGGCAGGAATTGAGCCATCAACTATTGATGTTTGTATATCAAACTGCGTCATTAATTTGTCACCGGATAAGAAGCTCGTTCTAGCAGGCGTCCACCAGGCTTTACGCACTGGTGGTGAACTTTACTTCTCAGATATGTATGCAGATGCGCGTTTGCCAGAGTCAGTGCGCAAGAATGATGTTTTAATAGGCGAGGGTCTCGGTGGTGCCTTATATGTAAAGGACTTTGAACAGATAGCCAAGGAGATTGGATTTGCACATCCACGTGTACTGTCCATTAGTCCTATTGCTATTAATGATAAGGAGATTCAAAATCTGGTTGGCAATACAAGATATTACTCTATCACCTACCGCCTCTTTAAGACTGATGAGCATGAGACTACAAACCAGGCTGGCTTTGCGGCTACGTATCTAGGGACTATTGAAGGTCATGAAGACAGATACGAGCTTGACATTGATAACGTCTTTGACAAGGGTGTCTCGGCGCCTGTCAATCGCACCACCGCAGCGATTCTGTCGTCGTCATGGCTGTCAGGATTCTTTGCTGTGGAAGAAACACCCAATAGCGCCAATGGATTAGCTGCATTGCCCAGCTCTGCCAAAACGCTTATAAACCACTTGCGCCGCCTAGAGCAGCAGAATAGCAGCACATCAGGTGGCTGTTGCTCAACCGGAGGAGCGCAAGGGGGTTGCTGCTAGTATTTATTTAGTATTATACTCTCAATTTATTACTGACAACTACACATTCATCAACATTGGTAAATTGTGTACCTACCTTTTTTTTTTACAACATGTAGCT
This sequence comes from Coemansia sp. RSA 1365, assembly GCA_027578695.1. Classification (NCBI taxonomy): domain Eukaryota; kingdom Fungi; phylum Kickxellomycota; class Kickxellomycetes; order Kickxellales; family Kickxellaceae; genus Coemansia; species Coemansia sp. RSA 1365. The sequence continues at coordinate 12,452 of JANBTM010000168.1, read as the reverse complement.
AAGGTCAGACAACCCAAGTACACATTAAATTATTTGAAAAATGTAAATACGAAAGTTTAACATTACAGACACATAATAAAAATTTAAATACTAATAGGGCGCCTCTACAACAACAAAATCTAGAGGAATATGACCGCAGTTTTCGATCACAAGAGTATCGTGAAGTTCCAGTCTGCGTACATAAGCAGAATCACCAGGACGCATAGGTTTGGTTACATCACCATTTATAACTAACCGTCCACCATTAGCACTAGCATTGGGGTTGAGATCAGCCATTATTGTCTGAATCCACACCCGACGGTAGTTTCCTCTACCTGGGCGAGCCAATTGTTTCTGTTGCGCACGGTCCTTGTCGTTTAAATCATAGAGCTCGTATGTAACATTGGCACCGCCTTCCAATTGACACAAGGATATAAATGTATCTTCTTCAAGCTTTAGTGGATCTACACAGACTCTCGATGTTAGTTGCGGATCCGTCACCCCCCATTCCTTTTCACCATCAATGGACTCTAAATCCACAGGCTCCGGTGTAAAATAGTCAGGTCTAGTGAATAGCATAGACTGCGACATAGAAAATGAGGATTCTATAGGTGATGCTGGATTGCGACGTACATCCGCCAAACTGTCCTTTGGCATAGCCTTTGTTTTCATTGGACCGTAAATATGAGATGTCATACCATATGAAGGAAGATAATCGTCTGGTTGTGCAAGTATCAACATACAATTCTGTTTATCAGAATCCGCTACATGTCTTATTAAACTGTGGAAATCCGGATGGGTGACAGTACCTTGTTGCTTCTTTTTGTGTTGGCGATTACGTTCAGTTGGTTGTACTGGAACAAATGTGTCACTATTCATAGTACTGCTACTTTCATTTTGCACATAATCACGCATTTCTATCCACATACGAAGAATGTGTGCACGATGTGTTTGACTAGGATTGCGTGCATATATCGAAATATCTTTGCTTGTCGTAAGCATATAAACTGTACCCTTACTGAGAAGCTTTTCTCCACTGAGGCCTACATTTACAATAAAAATTGTTATAGATGTGTTAATAACAATGCTTTTTCCATTAAATTAAACGCTGCGTATTGCTAAAGCAAATTAACTTACCATTATCGTAGAGCAGAGTGCCGTCAATTACATAGAGTACACAACGATATCCGGGTTTGTTTTTCAAAGGGAGTCCCACATCTACAAATTAACAAATCAGAAAACCACTTCAAGATGTACTTTTGTTAGTATTCCAGTATTAAAATCAGCAAGCAATGAGAAAATATCACGAATTGTCTCGCATTTCAAAAAAAAATATGTTTTACTCATATAAACATCTGCATATTATATGCATAAAAGCACATCCAAAGAGAATATCAAGTGAGTGAGAAACATGCACAAGTAAGGCACATTTGAAATATTTCTATTTGGTGTGTGACATGATGTACATCTGGGAAATTCATATATGCAGACTCGGTTGACATGTAACACTGTGGCTTTGAAATATCCGTGAAAGCAATCCTGCTTACGGGCATTACTTCCTTCAAAGCACAATACATCTGCACCATATGCATTGGTGGCCACACAAAGGAAAAGAAGGAGAGCGCTAGAAAGCAAATCAGCTGAGTTGGCAGGAAATTCCAATACCAATTTTTTTTTTGGTGTTACCACAGCCTTTTAGAGAATGGACATTCCTTAGCAAACAGTGGTACAGAGGAGAAAGATGTGAGAAATACAGAAGAAAAATGTCGGTACTTACTTGGTGCAATCCAATCTTCGTTGACCTTGTAAAGTGGATACAGGGTTCCTCTACGATGTTCACTAGAAGAGCCAGTCTGTGAGCGATTTTGGCGACTAACCAATTCCACTGGTTTCAAACAATGAAACAATGTGTTAAAGTTGGTACGCTCACATACACGTTCCTTATTAGGCATATATGCAATTCTTAATCTCGGCATTGCCTCATAAGCGCCATTAGAAGAGTTTGGCTGTGTTTTAGGCTTAACATAAGGATAGACCATTGGTTGCTGTTGGTTTTGTGTCTGCACAATACTTGATCGTCTCGAAGACGAACCCATCTGAGGAACAGCTGCAATTGTGGAAGGCACAAACTGCGGCCCATTTTGTGCCATGGAAATTGTAGGAGCTCCTGCAATTGGTGGTGGAAATCCAAGTGGCCTCTGCGTGGGTGCGGAGAGTGGCTGCGGAAAGGCTGCGTCAGACAACTGCTGATATGTGTGAGACCGAACCTGTGCTGCTACCATGTGTGGGTCATACGGTGTGGCAGGCGACATTGGTGCACTTTGCGGAAATCCTGCCACGGGTACAACACCTGGTGGTGGATATGCCATGGCATTGGATGACCGCCGTTGACGGTTGGACTTTGGCATTCCAGCTTGACCAGGTTTAGACATGGCTACTGGACGCTCAGGTACTCCTGTTGGAGGCATAATTGGCTGATGTAATAACTTTCCTGGTGGAACAGGTGGCCCATGCGTTTGCTGTTGTACCAATGGTGGTGGTACAGCTAAATAAGGACCTGAGTGATGTACAACTGGTGATGCCATGACTGTCTCTGGTGGTGGTGCAAGCGGCGGTGGCGGACCCCAAATGGCACCAGCATCAACTACTGTGGTAGCACTGGGTGGAAAGTTTTGAGCATAAGCAGTTGTAGGTGCTGTCTTGGTTGCAGTAATGGGCGGTGGTCGAGTCATACCTGATTTTGCAATTTCAGGATAAACATACGGACGCTGCTTCTGAGGTAAATGATGTTGTGGTACTGTGTTTAAATTATGTGGAGCCGAGACATTCTTGTTCTTCACAACATTAGGAGGAACTGCGGTGGCATTTGTATCATGTAATGGATAGCTGTTACGATACATTTGTGGTCCTGCTGGCGATCCTGAACTTCCTCCCGACACGCCCGACTGCTGTGATAGCTGAAGGTAGTTGTCATCACTCGAATACAACTGCTGCATGTGTTTACTAAAAAGTAAGAGTACAGAAAAATATGTCTCTAACAATAAACCAAAAAATATAAACTCAAAATCCTCTTGTATAACTTTAAATAAATAAAAAACAAGATGGAAGAGAGCAGCTTGTAAGCCGATGAATAAACCCAAGAAAATAAAAGAAGGATTTCACTAAAAAAAAAATGCAAAAAAGGAGGAGTTATTTGTTTAAAATGAATGGATGAGCCAAGAGCAGCAAAAAGAGGAAAATTTGCTTGATCTTAAAGACCAATGTGACCCTTTTTTTTTTTTTTGCAATAAGAAAGAGTAGATGAGAGAGATGTTAAAGGATATTCTTTCTTTTATAATGTCTTTTTTTGTTTAAAAATAAAATAAAAAACCACAAGGCTTGTTGTATTAGACACTGAGATTTTCTGCGATAGTGCAGCGGTTTGTGATTTCTGTTAGATACTGGTGGTTTCGATATTATCGAAACAAGAAAATATAAAGTACCTGTGTCTGTTAAAGGTTTTAAAATAAGAGACACAGATCCAATAATGTACCTTATTACTGTATAGACTTGAATGAATTAATTCGACATGATATATAAGTGTGGTATTTTTGTTATTCAGAAGTTTATTGTTTTAGGGGGGGGGGAAGTATTATGTATAGAAGAACTAAAAGAAATAGTGTTAGAGAAAAATATAATGTCTTTTTATAGCTAAAAAAAAATATCCAAGCCTGCAAGAATAAAGAGTTAGAATGAATGGGGGGACAAGGGTAAGAAACAAAAAAAGGGGGGAAGACGGAAAAAAAACCTATTTATTTACTTGAAAAAATTATGCAGATGCCGACAATCAAGCTATCTTTTTTTTTTTCCTTGCAGAAGTGGGCTTCTTTCACTTGACTGGAGACAGCCGAAGGGGGGAGGGGCAGTGTATGTAATACACAAAAGTGAATAAAAGGAGGGGTGCAGACTGCTTGCTTATGCCGAAGCATTGGGGATAGTGAAGAAGCATCTGACATGGTAAACAATAAATATATCACACCAAAGTGTTACTAAAGAAATATCGCTACTCTTGATATTATAATAAATTTAACATTTTTCAGTCAAGAAAATGCTGATTACAAGCAACAAAAAAAATAACCGTACACTTGGCATATTTCGGCAATCTGTCTCTTACTTTTTTTCTTGCACGTAATTTTTTCTAGATGCCGACATGTATGACTGCAAGTAATGCCGAAGTCTACGCTTCGCATTCAATCTTTAAAACAAGTATCTAACTCAACACCCCCTCTTGGCTTATACCGAGGTCTTTTTGCCAATAAAAAAAATTAACATTGTATACGCTTTGCCAAGCCTAAAGTGCCGTTTTTTGTTGGCACTAAAAGAAAAATGTGTAATTAAAATAGAAATACACATAATGACATCATTGTTTCTCCCCCATTAACAAACATGTCGAGTTTACTGAGGCTGTGAAAAAACATCTAGTGGAAAAGACAGAAACATGAATCCTGAACTGTGCATTTTGCAGATTGTCAAGAATGCAGGGTTGTGTCGCTTACCTTTTTTTCCGTATGCTGCGAGCAGCACAATGGTGTATCTGCATAAATCCAAGTCGCGTGTTCTCCATGTCATGCAATAAAGAATTCCCAGGCGTGAATCGCACATCCTCTTCACTGCTTCCATATGCATTAATTGTGTCCATTCCGATGGACATGTGGAACATGTTATACCGGATTATTGTCTGTATCTTTTTTCATATTAACTTGTGTAGTATGCGGGCTCTAAACTTCGTACTGCGGACTGAAAAAATTAGAGACAGACAAATATAGGTTGTTGGAAAGCAACCATTACGTACAACTATAATTGGCACTTGCATCCGCACACCATTTTCCAAGCGTTTTTTTTTTGGTCAACCGCGCCTTAAAGATACTCTCAAAAGATATTTTTCATATAAGATGCGGTGCATAAACCTGAAGCATTGCTTTTTTTTGCAAGTATTTTTTTTTTACTTATTTTAGAAGCATGCAACAAATACCTTGCTTGTTAAATTCACAGAAAATAACCACTACTGGCCATGCATTAAGTAATGGCACACGCATAGAAGCGCAAAGTATGAATAAGGAAGAAAACAATCAACAGAAAGAAATGCCAATGACGAGGAAAATAAAAAAAGGAAAAGAAATAAAAAAAGAAAACATTACATCTGTTGCTGGATGGTTTCGTAAGACCAGATACGCGCACGACAGTCACCAGAACCAGTGGCAAAGAAAGTCTGCGTAGGCGAAAGTGCCACGGAAATGACAGAGTTCTTGTGTCCCTGCAACATGCACTGAGTCTGTCCGGAACGCGGATCCCAAAACTGCACTCCACGATCCTTGCTGCCTGATACAATCCAGTTGCCATCTGGCGAGTATGCAACAGACAAAACAAAGTCCTTGTGACCAACCAGTGATGAGCGGCATGTAACCATGTCGGCGGAACGGCCATTGCTGCCGTAGCGGCCCAAATCCCAAATGCGCAGCGTCTTGTCCAACGACCCTGACAGCAGCGACTGGCCGTCAGGCGAAAAGGCCACGGCGTACACCGAGTCCTTGTGTCCGTCCACGCGCTGCAGCGGCTGCCCTGACGCCACATCCCAAAGGCGGATCATCTTGTCCAGCGACGCCGCTGCCACCAGCTTGTCATTGGGTGAAAACGCCACTGACGTCACACCCGCGTCCTTGGGTCCTAGATCCTCAATCAGGAACTTGCACAACTCCTTGCCCGACTCGAGATTCCACAGCCGCACAGTGCGGTCACCTGAACCCGACAAGATCATCTTGCCGTCTGAAGAAAAGTCCAGCGAGTAAATATCCTGATCGTGTCCAGACAGAATGTGCCGGATAGTGCGCTTCTGCACATCCCACACGCGAATCTGCTTGTCCTCTGCTCCAGTGACTAAGTACTTGCCGTCAGGACTGAAACATACTGCACGGATATACAAGTCACCGTTCTTGGGAGCGTTCTCGTCTGCCAACACACACTCCTTATTGCCAGTAGCCACACTCCAAATTTGTGTCGTGCGGTTGCAACCCGTCGCAAGATATTTGCCATCGTTGCTAAATTTGACACAGCACACAACGCTAGTATGGTCCAGTGTATGTACGTGTTCAATGTTCAGCAGTCGCGGAATCTTAGGGTTGAATATAACAAACCAGTCTGGACCCTCGCGCTTCAGATTAGGCGGGACATTGTGCAAGTCCATATCTGCCAGTTGTCCTGATGACCCCTGGCCCTTGCTCGCCATTACAGCACCTGAGCTCTGCGTTGGTGTCTGTCTACTGCCCATTTGCGATGGACCTGGCTGTTGCTGCTGTTGCTGCAACGATGGCGGCGGCTGCATTCCTTGTGATGGCCCCATAACATTTGGCTTGCGATCTTTGGAGCCACCAGACTGCTGCTGCGGCGTCATTGGCTGGCCGTGTGAATTAACCACCACACTGGTACCGGGAGGAGGATACGAACCAGCTTGGTTCATGTACACGCCAGGGTGTGGTTCACCACCGTGCCCCTGCCCAGGAGGCATTACCGAGCCGTTTGGTCCACCGTGTGGCGCGGAGCCCGGCGGCATACCACCGTACATACCGCCTGGGCCATGCGGAATGCCTGCACTGTGCGGCTGGCTCATCGGAATAGGATGCTGAGCCTGCTGTGGCGGAAGTGGCGGCTGATGTTGTTGCGGAGGCTGCTGCTGAAGAAACGGACTGGGCGTGACCGGAGGACCACCACGAGCCTCAAGTTCACGTCGAAGACGCATAATCTCCTCTTCATACTGTTGCTTGATCTTGTGGTGAGCGCGTTCAAGTTCAGCCAAACTCTGCTGGATTACCTGCATTTCACCAATTTGACTGGAGGCACGCTGCTCATACTCATCCTTAAACAATCTCATGTTCGAAGCTTCCTGATTCAACAAGTCATACTCACTTCTCAACGACTCTAGTAAATCAGTCACCCGAGAAGAAAGTGGTGCAGAAGGAACCATCTGTCGGTGATTGTATACGTTCGACATTTTTGCGCAAGTTAAAGGCTTCTTCAATATCGCGTTGCGTCCCAAGTGCTTTTATAGTGAACGCCTTCTTTTTGCAAATTAGAACACTAAATTAAAATAAGCAAAAAAAAAACACGGTATGAAAAGTTTTCAATCAGCAAAAAAATAATAAAAATTGGTGAATTGGGAAAAACAGTTAAAGGCAAGAAAAACTTTTTTAAAAGCAAGATTGCAAGTTTACAACAAAAAAAACCACCTTTGGCCCAAAAAAACCCCAGGAAAACATTAGAACGTTTTCCGTGAGTGAAGGTGGGTGGGGAGAATTGAAGAAATTTTTTTTTTTTGTTGGTTTGCAAGGTTAAAGGGAGGGAGTGCGGTTGCTGAAAATAATGTGACGTACCCTCCCTTATTTGTAAGGGTATACGCTCTACAAAATGTTATTTAATGGCTGTCAAAATTACCAGTGAGGACTTCGTCTTAAGCCTGCTTACCTTGAGTAACCCAGGTCCGCGCTAGGTAATGGGTAGGATAAAGTGTTATATTCGATGAAAGAATCTGTATATTTGATGCCAGAACACGAGTTGTGTATAGACTGAGCCGCTCAGCTAAGCTTACTATAGATTACTTCTGGAGGGTAAGTTGAAAAAGAAGGAAAAGTACCAATTATTTTTATGGTCGCCAGGTGGAGGAGATGGGGGGGGGAGAAGGGAGAAAGGGCGTCCATCTCCGCCTTTTCATGCAGCCGGCATCTCTGCCTTTTATACTCTGCAGATCCAAGAGTCCAAGGTGCATGGCGTTGGCAATCCCCATTTCCACCAATGCGCGCATGTTAAAAAGGGTTAGGGATGTTTTAAATACTCATCGAATGGCTGCGGAACTTCTTTCGTAGGAACTCGTGACTACTTCAACCAAAAACCTTTCTTGCATAAGCACTACTTAGAAATACACACCCCAGAATCGCCGATGCTATTTAAAGTCACACAGCAAATGCCTTCTTTAAAATGATTTTTGATGTTTATTCTAAAACAAAGTCTTACACGCTTTTGTTGGGTAGACAGTCGCACTTCATAATGTCATCTCTCATTTTACGCTTTCTAAAATTACAGTACTTGTTTAACACTGTAAACATTTGTGTCTAGGTATCATTAAAAATGTAATAGACTAACTACAATACATGGTAATGCATTCATGTGTAAGTACTGCAGAGTAGCTAGCAATACATTTGTTTAACTATAAACAACCACCAAATCATTGTTTCAAATGGCACGTGAAATGGACTATCTTATTTACATGACAACACACTAATGCTTTAAATTTTTTACCAGAAGGTTTGTGTTTATATTAAAGAAAGTCGAAAGAAATTTTAAATGTATTATTGTAATATGGATACCTGACTTATCCTTTTGTGTAATAGCTGTGGTTCTTAATGAAACATCTCATATTTAATCCATACAGTAATACTATATTCTCACAATATTGACTTGGTTTAGAAAAAGCAAATAATTGTTTTTGTTCAAATGTTGTTTTTCTTAACAAGTAAAAATTAAACATACCCAATAAAGCGACACATGAATAATAAGTAGTTCCTATATCCAAAAAAAAAAAAAAACAAGCGTCAAAATTATAAGATCCATACAAACTTTTATACATGGTAAAAACCACTTATGAATCTCGTACATGTTATTTGCAATGTTTTGCTCAACTATTAGTATAATTATTCTACGCTGACATTGATATAAAATATTACTTTATTAATAACAACAGAATTACCTTAAACAAACAATTTCTTTTTTAAAATAAACAAAAAGCTTGCTAAAACATTGACAGAAAATAATAAGTATATTATTTCTAGACCAGACTATCTGCGCTCATCAGCTACGAGAAGCAAACTACTGATAGCCCGAATAGAAGCATCAAGTTGAGCCAGCTCATGTTTTAGTGATGCATTCCGGCGTAATTCAATTTCAATTTGCCGGCAGAGAGCATCGGGTAACTTTGATCCAGAAGAAATTGCCGTATTTAAAGCAGTCTGCGAACATAATCCTTGATTCCTGCGGTTATTCTCCGCAAACTTTTCCAAATCCTTTTCTGCATAGAATACTGTTGCGCGAGATCTCTGACGTCCATGTCCTGGATGCAGTGGCATCATTGGAGACAGTGATGTCGATGGAATATTAATTGTAAAGTCCATTTCGTCCACTGGTCGTCTACCTGACGTCACTGCCCGATGTAGCCCATGCTGCGGAGTAGAATGGCGTTGATCGTGTTTCTCTTGTCTGACCCTCTGAGATGGCGGCACAGAATCCACAACGTTAAGCATTGACTCGGCATCAATAGGCTGTAAGAGAAGGTCCATGTCACGGCTTTCAATAAACCGTTCAGCCTCCCGTGTCTCTGGGGTTCTGAGTGCTGCCATCTGTTCGTATTCTGCAGTGCCTGGAAATGCCGCCATAGACATATTCAATGTGTTTAAAGGAAAAGGAACTGCAGAATCAAACCCCACCGCATTATCTGCTTCAGGGCTAAACAAAGCCTGTGTTTGTTGTGTCAGCCGCCGTTGTTTATCAAGATATTCTTTCTCCCTGCGTCCCCGAAGCTCTGCAATTTTCTGACGTCTACGCAGTGTGTCTTCATTTAAGGTTTCATGGTGTCGATATTTATTTGCCCCCGCTGCCCGATCATTAGAAGAACTGCTAGGTATCCCAGCAGCACCCACTTCTAATTGCTGGGTAGGCGATATACCGCGTCGCGATCGAATATTTGTCTTTGGTGGTGTCCTTGTCCTACTCAGTCTACTTAAAAACCTATTTAGCTTGCTAGGTGATGTTTCACTACCATTTCCTCCTTCTCCTGTCATTGTCTGTGTGTTGATAAGTTTGCAAAGTGCTGCTAAAACCACCAGCTATTTTATATGTTGTTTGTAAAATGCTGAATTTAAAGCGTTTAGAAGGCAAATATATAGGGGGAAAAGGTATATGAACAGAGTAGAAAATAAAGCAACGCGAAAATATTTTGCAGAGGAGAGATGGATGCGAGACTAGCATTCATATGAGCACCTCAGCAAAGATCTGCGCGTAGAATGGTGGCACCAGAACCGCCACAAAGAAAGAGGGAGGTCAGAAGTGCTGGCTAAGCGATTCTCTGATTGGCTCTGCTAACAACAATAAGTTTCAGCGAGTATGACAAGGCAGACACCGAAGCCTTTCTTTTCTTCAGCTTTGTGATTATTTATTTTATATTGAACAGCAGACCCGAATAATGTTTCAACGAGTGGCACACACACGAGCGTTGTTTGCACGGCGGCTTGCAGCAACGCAGATGGTTCAACAGCCACAACAATCGCAGCTTACCAGACGATGTTTTTCTTCAAAAGTTGATCTGGACAAGGAAATCGAAACTATAACTGATCTGGCTATCACTGCAAAGGATGAAATGGATTTTGCTGAGGAGTCTCGCAATTCCATCTACTACAATAGCGACAAAGTAACTGCACATGAGGCTGTTGAGGAGTTGAGCACTGCTTATAATGGTCTACTGAACCGTCTGTCTGATACAGATAAGGAAGCTATTAAAACCCGCATTGGAATGAAGGTGAAGGAAATTCAAAGTGCGTATGAAATAATGACCCAGAATGACTTGGAGGACTAAAAAAACACCAGCAGGTATTTTGCGACTTTCTTGCGCATGCCGCAGCACACAGTCTTTTGTCTTTATAACGATTTGTTGGCCTCCTTTATTTTACTCTTTCTCTTTCCTTTTCCCACTCTAGGAAAAAATACACTTATTTATTATTTCAATTCGTATTCGGTAGATATGCAGAAGACACGCGTTACAGAGTCCCAAGTTCCATCAAACAACAGCAATCAAAGTAATAAGGATGATAAGCAGCGGTCGCGTCGCAGAACAAAAAATGATTCGCCCGACGTCAGGGCCTCAAAGCTAATCTCCTACCTTCTCAGACATGGCGCTGTAAAAGAGGGTCTAAAGCTTCGTGACGATGGAAGCATATTGGTAAGCGAATTGCTAGCGTTTCCACGGTTACAGTCCATGTCATTTGAGAAACTAAGCCAGATAGTTGACACTGACAATAAGAAACGTTATGTGCTATTCCAAGAATCGCAAGGCTCTGCAGAACCTGTCTGGTACATTAGAGCCACACAGGGTCATACATTAGAAGTCAAGCAATTGCCTTTAGTTAAGATTACACCCGAGAATATCCCCGATTGTATAGTACATGGCACAATGAAGAGCAAACTACCATTGATTATGAAAAGTGGCCTGTCGAGAATGGCTCGTACGCACATACACTTTGCAACAGGGCTTCCAAGTAACAAGGCGGTTATCAGTGGAATGCGCACTACAGCAGACGCCTTTATCTATATTGACAAAGCCATGGCTATGAAGGATGGTATCGAATTCTACCTTAGTGAAAATGGCGTTGTTCTGTCCGAGGGTTTGGATAAATCGGGTGTCATTCCTTCTTCCTACTTTGAGAAAGTCGAACTTAAAGACATAGACAAATAATCACTCGCTACTTGCTGCTTGTTTCCATACTTGGGTGGGGATTTCAAGATGGCTGGCTTGTATATGCAGACTATGTATCCACAAATACTGCTGTCAAAGTTGCCTATAGCCTTAGATTTTTTTATTGCAGAACTTTATTGATTACTGAATATAATAATGAACACAAAATACTAATCAATCCAAATAGACTGCTCAGTCTGGTGCGTACTGATCGGGTTGAGAGCTGGAGGTTGATGATCAAATGTTAATGTGTTTACATATTTATAAGGAGAAACAAAAAGTTAGTAGTAATTTTCTAATATTCTCTTCAAGTTCAGAATAATTTAATAGCATTTAGCAAAAATGAAACATATCACTGAGATGTGCTCTAGGGCGCATGCTCAGTATTTGGGCGTCATACACGTTGTTCCACAGCAACTTTAAAACGTGAGCAGTCAGCAGATGACGATTTAGTGTCATAACGGGCGGATAAAGTACTGATAAAGGTTGTCTGGGCACATGTATCTAAGGGCACCATCCGAGATGAGGTTGTCCACCTTTACAAAATCTACCAGAAGCTTGGTGGTAATAAATCACTGGAGGGCACATATCCATATCTTGAGGCAGACACTGTTGTTTGGATAAGTGGCACATCAATCAAGTATGCTGAAGATACCACACAACATATTTTGCAGGATACCAATTGTTGTTCGCAGCATCACGTGTTAATCACGTGACTGCTTGCTTAACAATATAGGTTAATCGGGAGCTAGTAATGTTCAATTACTATATGCTCCGAGCTAGTGTTCAATTACTCTAGGAGCAACTGAACCTAGCATTTAGTAACTTTTATAAGTTTTTCTTCTGAGGGATTCTGCGATAGAACCCTCATTCCTTTTCTTATAGTTAGTTTTGTGGTAATCGCTGGCGATCCAGCGATTACCAGCATGCTGGGCTGCGGGCTTTA
>JANBTM010000167.1:0-28161 GCA_027578695.1 Coemansia sp. RSA 1365 | reverse complement strand
ATATTATTACGGCCGTTTCTCGCAAGCCGGATTTGGTTGATATGAAGATATAAATTTGTACTTTATTTTCCGGTTATACGAAAAGACAACTGAAATTCATGGTTAACTTTAGGCAGTACTATCCAGAACCATCCTCATCTGCGCTACGGTGACGTAGACTTTACTATGCTTTGGAAGAACTAACTCGCGTTTTGTCTCAGCCCTATCTGTACTCAAGTGGTACTTTTCTAATTTAACAATTATTAAGGTTAAAGATAGAGCATTACTAGATTGTTAATGTAGTAACGCATACTTTTGTTGGTTTTGTTTTTAATACTTGTTTCAAAAACATTCTAAAGATTTAATGATAAAATTAGTGGTATCAGTGCCAGAAATTACTACGGGATCTGTCATAACATTTATGCAACAACTGAATGCAAGTATAATTCACACAAGCACTGTGTGTCAAAGTAATCTGGCGGGCCTTCTTATCCGGATAGATGCGAGTAGAGAGTGCTCACAAAGTTAAAAGTTTTGTGTATGCTGACTTGGATGCTGAATACTGCCATTAATCTACATAAAAGAACCTAATATTAGAAAGCAACCAATAAGCACAAGGAGAAGAAAAACTGTCTTCCTCACTCGCAATTCTTTTATTGGCAACCAGCAATTGCTGGATTTCCATTTCTATTATACAACGTATATTTTATATTTTAACTTATTCCGCAATCAGAGTATTGCTTGAATGAAAACGTACACTTCTGCTCCTGACGGCTTGCCTGATTTAGCGTATAATTACAGGGCTTATTATATATAGCAACGCACATATCCAAGATTCGTTAAATTATATTTATAAAAATGATGTGATAAAATGCCAAGACCCAGAAGCAATCAACCAGCATCAAATGATTTATGTGAACAATAATCTGATATTGATAGATAATCTTGACGAATAAGCTATTTTCTATCATATTACCGCAGTACAATCCTATCAAATTCCATATTGTAGATCCTGTCTTCACACATTATTTTTTAAAGACAATATTTATAAATTCATTCTTCGGAACACAACACTATCAGCCCAAAGTTTTAAAGGATGCAGCATAGTGTATATGCCTGTTCTAGTACAAGATTCTTTTTACTATTTTCCAGCTTTGTTGCTATTGTGATTAACATACTTTATAGTACTGAAAACCAAAATTCAGGTCAAACAATATATACGCAGATCTAAAATAAATCCAACATAAAGGTTTTTAAATAAAACTGTACTTTGTCTTTAGACGGCCACGCTCATACTGGTTGTTCCACTTGACGTTAATATGTAGCTCGTGTGCGGTTTGGTAAACAAAACTCGGGTTGCGCAAAAACTCGCGGCCAATAAACAAGACATCGGCTTTTTCTTCTTCAAGGACATCCCTTGCCTGCACACTAGTCGTGATGAGCCCGACGGCACCGGATAGCATTCCAGGAACTTCATTGCGGACACGTTCAGCAAATTGAACCTGAAAACCAGGTCCCGCGGGAATATTCTGACGAGGGTCGTTGCCTGCAGACGAACAGTCAATAAGATCAACCCCGGCAATCAAGAGAATTTTTCCAAGCTTAACAGTATCCTCAATAGTCCATCCGCCATCGACCCAGTCGGTTGATGAGATGCGCACAAAGAGGGGCTTGTTGTGAGACCACACTTGACGGATGCCACGGGCCACCTCCAGAAGCAAACGGGTGCGGTTTTCAAACGATCCACCATATTCATCTGTGCGCTTGTTCGACAGCGGAGAGAGAAACTCAAACAACAGATAGCCGTGTGCACTGTGAATCTCGACCACATCGAATCCCGCCTGGTCTGCACGCACAGCGGCGTCGATAAATGCCCGTTTGGTTTTGGAGATCTGCTCTAAGGTCATGGCCTTGGGAGCATAGTGGTTATCGTCATAAGCAATTGCCGAGGGCCCGTAGACATCCTCGGGCCAGCCACCCTCTTCCACCGACGACTTTAACGATTCGCCGCGCGTGCCATACTGTTGTAATGGGATGGTACTACCTTTGCGTCCGCTGTGAGCAAGCTGAATCCCGGCAATAGTGCCATACTTGTGCATATGGCTGACGATGCGACGGAGTCCAGACACGTGCTCGTCCTTGTAGATTCCTAGACAATTAGGCGTGATGCGGCCCTCGGGCTGCACTCCGGTTGCCTCGACCATCACAAGACCGGCACCACGCATGGCAAACTGACTGTAATGCGTCAGATGAAAGTCGGTAGTGAAGCCATCTTGTGCGGAGTACATGCACATAGGACTCACCCAGATGCGATTCTTGGCAGTGTAATCGCGGATTTCGAGTGGTTGAAAGATCTTGGGCAGCGGGCTAGGGTTATCACCCTCGGCAAAACCTTGCTTGACCTCAAGTGGTGATGGATCGATGGCTGTACCAGGAGCTGGATCCTGGAGCTGGTAGAAATCACGAGGATCGGAGACGAATGGCGACATGTTTGCAAATTTTCTAAAGAAACTCCTATACAAGCTATAAAAAAATACTGGCAAAACGTTGTGAGAATAAAAGACCCGCGTGAGTGGTACCAAGATGTTGGCGATAGTTTTGTAGCGCCAGGTGAATGTCTAGAACCCAAGGTCTTTTTATATGGGCGTATTTATCTAAAAAATACTTGTATTTGTCAGCGACTTCGGACCTCCGGAAATGTTTGTTTCACCACCTTTGTGCAAGAAAACATTCTCATATTCACCCATACAGCAAAAGAAGACGCAAGAAGTGTTGAGCAGATTGCGTAATCGATAATAATTGAGTTTAGGCACTAGCACAGGCAAACAGTTTTTGCTTTTATCAACTACGCTGATGACAAATGCATTTTCCCGAGATGGTCCGATTTGCAGAAAGTAGCAGGCACATTCTCCTTACTCCTAGTCTTCTGGTAGACAGCAATTGATCAAAATCCGCTGCGAACCAGAAATCCAATACCAGAAATTAAATTCTCTTAGATAACTGCAATTGAATTTTTAATAAATATTCAAAGCCATGTTGCTGGGCGTAACGTGATAATCGGTAGTTTTTTCCAGCAGGATATTGGGTGTTTTTCCTGCAAGCTCCGGGTTCTAAAAAGCCCAAGTCACGTGCTGCAGAGACTCGGCTCGTAAATGTTGATCGCTTTTTTGGCTTAAGCAACCTCATCAGAGGATGAGGGTGTTTTTGGTGCATTTACTTGAAAGCTTGTTCTTTCTTCCTACGTTGCTTCAAATTTGGACTTGTGAGCACACACTTTTTTCGAATTTAAACATTTTGCTTGTCAAAAAGACATTCCTTCCCAGACAAACTAATCGCACTAAAGAAAAACAACAGCAAGCAGATGGCTACGGATTTGTCGTTCTTCGATGCTACGCTTGCGCAGCTGTCGCAAATGTCAGTGCAGCGGTCGCTTGCAACAGAAACTAGGATTCCTGATGGTTTGCGGTATCCGCCACAGAACTTTGACTTTAAGGTAAGTTTTCTACGTTTTTGTTTTTTTTTTTTCAAACTATTAAGTGATAATGAAACAAAAATAAACTAATAGAATGTTTAAACTTAAAACGGACTTGCAAATTCTGCTCTCGAAAACCCAAAAGAACTTGTAGATGCCACCGATTAGGACGTCGTTTGTAGCATCCGAGGAGCGCGAGGACTTTTTTACACTGACATTTAAGACGTTAAAGGCACCAGTGCGCAGGTTCACACTACACACATCGTCAGTACGTACAGTAGCGCAGGTGAAGCGGCACCTGTCGCGGGTATCAGGTATTGCCAGCAACAATATGCGGCTAGTGCTTGGTGGCAAGGGTTTAGTGGATTCGAAGCTTATTGGCGACTATGCGATCCAGGATGACTCAGTGATCCAAATCATCAGCAAGCCGGCGGGCGCCACGCCATCGCCGCTTCCAGAAGCTGACGAAGTCTCGGTTGTCGATGCGGCACAGGCCAACCCGCTGTCGAGTGTGCTGGGCCAACGGAGTGGCACAGCGAAGGACGTTGATGCAGCAGTTGCTCAGGCAGCAGCTATGGAGCGCAACCATGCGGCTACCGGATACACAACGGATGCATCAAGCGATGGCGAGTCGGGGATGACGCTGAACCAGGCGACCAAAGACCAGCTGCAGCAGAAGAACAGCGCTTTCAGAAACAACCTCCGCGAGCTGATTCACAACCAGTTTAGCAGCAGCCAGGCGGGAGTTGTAGATCGCATCCTGGACGGGCATTTTGCCTCGCTCTAACACGCTTTTAGTATCTGTGGTACCAGCCGACGCACGGGGATTTTATAAACTTTCCATTTAAGCACGCAGGCCTCTGAATCGGGGGTAGATGCTGGCAGCTAGTTTTATTGGCCTTTAAGTATATGCCTGGTCATTCGATTAACAGTTATGTTCTTGTGTGCAAGCTTACCTCGGGTGGATGTGAACTTGCAGTTCTTTTCACTACAGTTGATATAAAGAGTTTGGTGATTTATGTTGTAATTCTTTGTTCTCTTTATTCTCCGACGCTACAGTAGATCTGTTCTCTCATTCTATTTAGTGGTTAAAGGAAATATATGCTTGCAGCATGAAACAGGCAAAGTAAATAAAAGTGTGATAGCTCTTAGCAACAGTTCCCAGATTAGAAGCTGCGGCAAAGCACCAGCGACAGCAGTGCCATGCGCACAAACATGCCGTACTGCATCTGGCGGAAATAAGCGGCGCGCTGGTCTGTGTCGACCTCAGGCGCAATCTCGGAGACGCGCGGCAGGGGGTGCATAACAATCATGTTGCGCTTACATCTGCGCATGAGGCTATTGTCGACAACGTAGGCACTCTTGGTGCGCTCGTACTCTTCATCGTCGTCAAAGCGCTCCTTCTGGACGCGTGTGACGTAAAGCACGTCGGTGGCAGCCAGCATGTCATCAGACAGTTCAATGTGCTCAATCTGCACAACGTGCGGCGCACGCAGTGCCACATCGCGCTTAACAGACTCTGGCATGCGCAGAGATGGCGGCGATACGTAGTTGAGAGTGACATTACGGTACTGCGCCAGCACGCGTGCGAGTGAGTGCACGGTGCGACCGTGCTTCAGATCCCCGACCAGTGTGATAGTCAGCCCGTTAACAGTGCCTAGCTCCTCACGGATAGTAAACGCATCCAGCATTGCTTGTGTCGGATGCTCACCAACGCCATCACCAGCGTTGATCACTGGCACGTTGGCCAGTCGTGCTGCACCCTGCACCGACCCTGGCTGCGGATGGCGCAGCGCGATCACGTCGGCGTACGCGCCAAATGTGCGCACCGAGTCTTCTAGTGTCTCACCCTTTGCCACCGACGACGTCTCGCTACCGGCTGTAAATACCTGACCACCAAGCCGCAGCATAGCCGCTTGCAGCGACGACGCTGTGCGTGACGACGGCTCGTAAAACACCGCCGCCATCACGCGCCCAGCAAGCAACGGTACCATTCCCCGCCGCTCCACCGCCGTGCGCATCTCCTGCGCCACAGCAAAAAGCAGGTGAAGATCCTCGCGCGAGAACTGCCGTACGCTAAGAACATGCTTCATAAAGAATGGGTTGTGGTTGCCGTGCCGCGCAAGCACATCGGCTAGCCGACTGGAAGGCAGCGGCCGCTCGACCGTAGCCAGCGCTGTCTCCGCGATGCTGCCTTCCGCTGCCCGCGGGAACGCCTCAGCCAACGGAGACGTCGCCTCAGCATCTACCTCATCGGAGCCATCCACTTCTACCGCAAGACTGGGCGCAGTGGCTGATGCCTTCGCCTCGGGTGCCTGTACACCAAGTGCGCCGGCAATATTTGGCGTCTGTGCAAAATGCTTTCCGCTTGGCCCTGAGCTCATTGCACGCAAGACGTTGCCTAGGTCGCGTCCAGCGTGTTGCGCGTCCTGCGCGTAGAATTTGCCGTCCAGTAGAAGCGTATTGCCGCGCATAACAACGCGATGCACCACACAGCGCATCGGCTTGTCCAGCAGCGTTGGCAGCCACTTTGCGTCGTCTGAAGTCGACGGGATGCGCGCCACGCGGTCTTGGTGAATCTCAACATACGTGTCTGGCTGATCTGGTAGCCCGAAGATACGCCGCGGCGCGCTACACAGCCGCTCAACAATGTCTGACGACTTTAGTCGGCCTTCAGCCACGGCCGTGAACAGTAGCGGCAGCACCACCTGATATCCCAGCGCCGCCAGGCTGACACCCTCAACTCCCACTGCCTGGGCCACTTGCGCCGGAATCGCGCCTACTGTGAAGCAGTCAATTATTGGAAGACGGTTCCATAGCGCCTGCGCGTCCACAGCCGTGCCTACGGAGCCCGCGGGCAAGCGGTCGGCAAACAGTGCAAACACAGAGACATCACATGTAACGTTTAGCCCGCGTGTGCGGCTCAGATCTATTAGATCGAGATCCTCGGCCGACCGCACGTCAGTGATATGCAACTGGCGGTTAAACAGCGACGCCAACAACAGCATCGACGCCAGATCATTGCCCGACGCGTTGGTGATCACTGCAGAGCTCTGCGGCCATGCCTTAAAGTGCTCCGAAGCGGTGCTGTACTTGTCTACGTGCACCGGGTGCATCTTGTCAAACGACACGTATAGGATTGGCGCGTCCCCGCTGAGCGAAGCAACCGTGCCCGTGTTTTCACTCGTTGCTGACACCTCGACAACGTAGTCTGCGTACGCGTGCCCGCGCCCGCCATTTTTGATCGTTGCCATGCGCTGATCGCTGGTAGCTGCAAACCCGTCGGCGCCGTAAACGCTCATACCCAGCGCCGTAAACCCGCCGCAGACTGCCGCCCGCGTGGTCTCTTCAAACGTCTCCGCACGCGCGTCTGGCAGCAGCGCCGCAATGTTGACAAGTCCTGGTAGAACCGTCGTGCGGTGAGAAGTTATGTAGTCAACCGTCTCAACCTCCCATTTGTCTACCACAAACCGTGCCAGCGCCTCTATAAACATCTTCGCGCACTTGACGTTGGTGATCAACGGCACCGAAAAGTCAATTGCCATGCGCCGACTGCGGTACCCATTGCTTACGTACGATGCCGGCCGGCGGTACCGATTCTTAGACGGCAGATTGATGTACAGGTCAATCCGATTGTTCGACAGATACTCCTGCAAGCCGTATCCCTCGCGCGCCTTGTCCGCCTCCAGCGCCGTGACGTCGACGCCGTGCTCTTGAAGAAAGTCTGCTGTGCCTGGTGTTGCAAAAAGCTTAAAGCCACTCTCGAACAGACGCTGCACCGACGGAAGCATCTCTACCTTGTCCTTGTACGATCCAATTGAAAGCAGAATGTTCTTCTTTGGCAGCTGGAATCCGGTCGCAAGCACTGCCTTCAGGTAAGCGTCATACTTGTCGCGTCCAAATGCCGCCACCTCACCCGTCGACGCCATCTCTACTCCCATGATTGGATCCGCCCCCTGAAGTCGCGAAAAGCTAAACTGCGGTACCTTGACTCCGACGTAATTCAGCCGCTGCCCACGGTTCGGATACGGCGTAACTGGCAGTCCGAGCATAGCCTTTGTCGCCATCTCAATTAAATCAACCCCTGTAACCTTGGAAACAAACGGGAACGACCGCGCTGCGCGAACATTGCACTCAATGACCTTAATGTCGTTGTTCTTAGCCATAAACTGAATGTTAAATGGCCCCGTCACACGCAATGCCTGCCCAATTGCCGCCGTCGCCTCGCCAATCTTCTTGACTGTAACTGGATCCAGATCCTGCGGCGGTTGTACCAGCGTTGCATCACCAGAGTGCACGCCGGCGTTCTCTACATGCTCCGACACACAGTGCATAACAAGCTTGCCGTCAAGCGCAACCGCGTCAACGTCAATCTCCTTTGCCTCTTCTATAAACTTGGTGATCACCACTGGGTGGTCGCGCGACATTGTTGCTGCCTGGTTAAGGTATGATTTGAGATCGTTTGAAGTCGAAACCACGTTCATCGCAGCTCCCGACAAGACATAAGACGGCCGCACAAGCACTGGGTATCCAACCTCATTGCAGAATTCCTCCGCATCCTCAAACTGCATAAGCTCACGCCACTGCGGCTGGTCAACACCAATCTGATCCAGCATCCGCGAAAACTTGTACCGATTCTCTGCGCCGTCAATGTTCTCCGGGCTGGTGCCAAAAATCCGCACCTTGTTGCGCTGCAACCCAAGCGCGATGTTGTTCGGTGTTTGCCCACCCATGCTAATGATCACTCCTGCCGACGTCTCAACCTCGTAAATGTCCATAATGCGCTCCAGCGTAATGTTTGAAAAATACAGCCGGTCTGCCTCATCGTAGTCTGTTGACACCGTCTCAGGGTTATAGTTGACCATAATTGTCTTGAACTTGTTCTCACGCAGTGTGCGGATCGCACGCACCGCACACCAGTCAAATTCCACCGAAGATCCAATGCGGTAGACTCCGGAGCCCAGCACCATCACGCCGTTGTCCACAAACTGCACATCGTGCTCTGACGCGTTGTATGTGATGTACAAGTAGTTGGTGTACGCTGGGAACTCTGCTGCGACCGTGTCAATCTGCTTAACAAACGGCGCAATGCCATATCCTGTGCGCGTGTTACGCACCTGCATCTCGTTGCGCTTGGTAAACTGCGCAATTCCAGAGTCCGAGAATCCCTGTTGCTTGGCGTAACGCAGCAGGTCGCGGGGAATTTGTTGGTCTGCTGCAAAGGTGCACAGTCGCCGCTCGGTCTCCACAAGTCCACGCAGCTTGCATAGGAACCATCTATCGATTGATGTCAAACTGTGAATCTGGTCAACTGTGTAGCCCATATGAAGCGCGTTAGCAATGGCAAACACACGCAAATCTGTGGGCTTTGTAAGCTCCTCCTCAATCGCCTCCTTTGTCTCTGGGACATAGCTGTTGCGTCCAAATCCGTCAAAGCTGGTATCAACCGAGCGAATCGCCTCCTGCATCGTCTCCTCAAATGTGCGCCCAATCGCCATAACTTCTCCAACTGACTTCATTGCAGACGATAGATTCTTGCTGACCCGATCAAACTTCTTCAAATCCCAGCGTGGGATCTTCACCACAATATAATCCAGACTGGGCTCAAAGCAGGCTGTAGTCTCCTTGGTCACGTTGTTGCGAATCAAATTAAGAGGAATTCCCAGTCCAAGCTTGGCAGCAACAAACGCCAGAGGATAGCCGGTGGCCTTTGAAGCCAATGCTGAGCTGCGGCTAAGGCGGGCATTAACCTCAATAATGCAGTACTCGCGGCTGTGCGGGTTGAGCGCATACTGGATGTTGCACTCACCAACCACACCCAGATGACGGATAACGTTAACCGCAGTCGTCCGCAGCATCTGGTAGTCCTCGTCACTGAGCGTCTGACTTGGAGCAACAACAATCGAATCGCCAGTATGGATGCCCAGCGGATCAAAGTTCTCCATGTTACAAACAGTAATACAATTGTCGTAGCTGTCGCGGACCACCTCGTATTCGATTTCCTTCCAACCCTTCATGCTGCGTTCGACAAGCACTTGAGGCGATGCTGCAAATGCCTTGCGGCAAAGCGCAACCAGCTCCTCCTCGTTTGATGCAAATCCCGACCCAAGACCACCCAGCGCATACGCCGCGCGGATAATCAGAGGGTAGCCAATGTCATTTGCAGCAGCAACCGCCTCCTCGATGTTATCGGCCGCATGCGACTTGGCGCACTTTTCGTTGATCTCAGCCATTGCTGACGCAAAGCGCTCACGATCCTCTGTAACCATGATCGTCTCAATTGAAGTACCTAGAACCTGCACGCCAAGGCCTTCAAACTCGTCTCTGAGTTTCACGCCAATGTTCAGCGCAGTCTGTCCGCCGAACGTACAGTAGATACCGTCAGGACGTTCATGCTTGATCACCTTGCGCACGCAATCGGGCGTGACAGGCAAAAAGTAACACTTGTCAGCTAGACCCTTGGAGGTCTGAATAGTAGCAATGTTCGGGTTGATCAGGATCGTGTAGATGCCCTCCTCCTTCAGCGCCTTGATCGCCTGCGAGCCCGAGTAGTCAAACTCGCCAGCCTGACCAATGCTGAGACCACCCGAACCCAAAACCAGCGCCTTGCGGATGCGCCGCCCGTTAACAATACGCCCAGACTTGTCCGAATCGTCGGCATCTAGCTCGCGCTCCCATTTCTCGGTCTGCTCACGACGCTCTTGTGCTGCTGCAGTTCCGGGAAACTCGACAGGACCCTCGATCTTGCCTGCTGCAATACAGCGTTGAACAGTGCTGATAAAAATGTCGAACAGAACCTCAGTGTCGCGCGGGCCAGGATTAGACTCGGGATGGAACTGAACCGAGAAGTATGGAAGATCGGTGTGGTAGATGCCTTCATTCGAACCGTCGTTGGCGTTAACAAACAGCTCCTTAATCGTGGGTGGCAGCGACTCAGCCTTGACTGCGTAACCGTGGTTCTGGGACGTAATATAGCAGCGGCTAGTAAGCATATCAGTGCAAGGGATGTTCTGGCCGCGGTTGCCATACTTCATCTTCTCCGTCTGTGCGCCCGACGCAAGCGCAAGAACTTGGTGACCAAGGCAAATACCAAAAATCGGGAACTTCTTTAATTCAAGCGCCGCCTTGACACGATCAATGGTAGCTGTGATAGTTGTAGGATCACCCGGACCATTAGACAGGAAAAGGCCGTCAATATTGTCAGCCTCAGCCAAAAAGTCGTAGTCCCACGGAACAACTACCAGCTCCACGCCGCGCTTGACAAAGCAGCGGATCTGGTTATACTTCATGCCAATGTCAACAGCTACAATGCGCACGGTCCGACCATCAGGCCGCTTGAGCGCGGTTTCGGGGGTTGGAGTGTATGTCTTGGGCGCAGTGCACGAAACTTCAGCTACAAGATTGGTAGCGTTGGGGTCAACCCAGGCAACATTCTGATAGTCGGAAAGTTCCGCAACAGTTCCCACTTCGGATGACACAGATTTATCACCGGCACCGACCACGCTAAGCGGAAAGAGAAGCTTTCCCAGCATCACACCTTCCTCGCGGATGCGCTTTGTGATCGCGCGGGTGTCAACGCCGTAGATCGCGGGTACGCCTTCACGCTTGAGCCAGTCGCCTAGGCTTGAGCTGGCAAGGTGGTGCGAAAACTCGGCCGATGCCTGGCCGACCACCAAACCTGCGACATGAATCTGGTTTGATTCAAAGTACGCTGGCAAATCCTTCAAGAGCGGATCAAGTACGTCGTTGCTGGGCACACCATAATTACCAATTAAAGGATATGTAAGCACCAGAATCTGGCCACGATACGAGGGATCGGTCAGCGATTCAGGATACCCGACCATGCCTACAGTCGAGTGATGATCACGGCGAATAAAGCGGATATGCACAATCATCGGCTGATTAAGTCACCCTCTGCAGCTAGCCTTTCGGCAAAACCTTAAAATCCACAAGCGCCTCCTCACCTCGCCACAAAAACAGAGCTTTGGCGGGGTGCAATGAGTAGCAATTTGTTGTACTTACCAGTTTGAAACACGCATTCGCCGGATACTGATTTAACCTCTGCGCCAAACGAGTGGCCCTGGAGCATAGTACCATCCTTCAAGACCAGCGTTGCCAGAGTAGGCTGGTGGGTGGCGGCGGCAGCCTCAATCTCCTCCGGCGACTTCGCGCAGCAGCCGGAGCCATAGGTAGGCGTCGCTGCAGTACAGGGCGGCACAATGGCAACCGTTGAAACGGGCGACGGCGCGCGGGACTCTTCCACGTTGGTAGCGACTGGAATAGCAGACATAATGACCGGATTTAACAAAAACCTTGAGCTAGATTAGCAGTGGTAATGAGCGCAAACGCAGACTGTGTATATAATACAGCGTATCGACTAGCCGACGGGTCTATTCGGAAACGCCAGAAGGAATACTAGTTAATCTAGGCAATGTGTCGACGCGATGCTCGAGTCTTTGTAGGATGAATTGCTATGTAATGGTTGACTTGACTTAAGCAGGTTACTTGTCGAGCATACGACAATGACGATCTTGATTACCAAAATAGGTCTGACACGCGATGTGTACTTGTGAATGCTGCTCCGAAGCTAGGAAAAGAAAGGGCTACCTCGGAGAAGGAACCCAGGCAGTTGCCGATGGGAGGCGTCGTGCGAGCTTTTATACCGCACTGGCGAGTGAAAGCAAGCTTTCCGTGAGATGGCTATCTGCGCCCTGCCCCAAAATAGGCTCGGCAAAGTAGCCAATCCCCATGGTTGAAAGAGCGAAAAAAAAACTTTCCCCAGCGCGGGCCTGCATCCTCTGTTGAGCTGGATGCATCCCCTCCTCCGAGGCAAGCAGAAAAATTTTCTGTTTCAAGACTAGAGCTTGTCGATCTCGCATAGCAAAGACTTCTTTTTAGCCATGCTGATTAGAACGAACCAGCTATCTACCATACGTTTTCCACAATGAGAACGGCGTGTTGATCCGGGATTAAGATGGTAATACATCAGTGCAGGGACCTCCTGCACACTTTTGTTGCTGTGGATGCACAACGTAGCTCTTCAACACTAGAGAGTCGGGATTGACAGGTCTGACAGTTACATCACTGCCTCTGCGAAGAAAACACATGTAAGCAAACTTTGTTGACGACCGAAAGGAAATTAAAACTTTTTAAGGTGTTACCAATAAACACCTTGCCATGACCGAAAAATATGCTGAGGTAGTTTCTGAAAACTAAAGATGGTCGACTGGTTACATCATGCCGCCCATGCCACCCATGCCGCCCATTCCTCCCATACCGCCCATGCCACCGCCTGGAGCGCCAGAACCAGCCTTCTCCGGAGCATCGACAATCATGCACTCAGAGGTGGTCAGCAGCGAAGAGACGCCCGAGGCATCAAGCAAAGCAGTGCGGACAACCTTGAGGGGGTCGACGATACCACTCTTGATCATATCAGTGTACTCGCACTTGGCAGCGTCAAAGCCGTAGTTAAAGTCAGCAGAGCCAGTCTCAAGAGTCTTGCCAACAATAACAGCGCCCTCCAGGCCAGCATTGTCAGCGATGGTACGAGCGGGACGGCAGATGGCCTCCTTGACGATGCTTACGCCCAGATTCTGGTCAAAGTTAGCGCCCTTAACCTGATCCAACTGCACCGAGGCCTTGAGTAGCGCAATGCCACCACCGGGCAGAATGCCCTCCTCGACAGCAGCACGGGTAGCGTTAAGCGCGTCAACAAAGCGGTCCTTCTTCTCGCCAACCTCAACCTCAGAGGCGCCACCAACGCGAATGACTGCCACACCGCCTGAGAGCTTAGCCAGGCGCTCCTGCAGCTTCTCCTTCTCATATTCTGAAACGCCGGCAGTGTTCATGGCCGAGCGAATCTGTTCGCAGCGCTGACCAATGCTCTCCTTCTCGCCAGCACCGTTAAGGATGAAGGTGTCCTCCTTGGTGACGGTCACAGCGCCCGTAGCACCAAACATATCGGGAGTAGCTTTCTCCAGCTTCAGATCAAGCTCCTCCGAAAATACTGTGCCGTTTGTCAGAATAGCCAGATCACCGAGAATGGACTTGCGGTTGTCACCAAAACCAGGTGCCTTGACAGCGCAAACCTGGAGCTGACCACGCAGTTTGTTAAGAATGCACGCAGCCAAGGCCTCACCGTCGACATCCTCGGCAATGATCAGCAATGGACGACGCTGCTGAGCTGCTGCCTCGAGAGCAGGCAGAATATCCTGGACCATTGAAATCTTTTTCTCTGAAAGCAGGATCAGCGGATTCTCAAACTCAACCTTCTGGGTCTTGGTGTCGGTAATAAAGTAGGGCGAGATATATCCACGGTCAAAGCGCATGCCCTCAGTGATCTCGAGCTCGTCGGCAATGGTCTTGCCCTCCTTGACTGTGATTGCGCCCTCCTTGCCGACCTTCTCCATAGCCCGCGAAATCAGCTCACCGATGTGGCTGTCGCCGTTGGCGGAAATGGTGGCTACCTGAGCAATCTCGTTGGTAGTGGTGATGGGCTTAGCCTGGCTCTTGAGGTACTCTACAACCTTGTCAACAGCCAACTGGACACCGCGACGCAGGTCCTGCGGATTGCAGCCAGCCGCGACATTCTTCACTCCCTCTCCAAAGATCGCGCGTGCAAGCACAGTGGCGGTGGTTGTACCATCACCGGCTTCCTCGTTGGTCTTGTTTGCAACATCCTGTACCAGACGCGCACCGAGGTTCTCAAACTTGTCCTCAAGCGAGATACTCTTGGCTACAGTGACACCGTCCTTGGTGATTTTTGGCGCACCGAATGGCTGCTCGATCAAAACATTGCGACCCTTCGGCCCTAGAGTCACAGCAACTGCCTTTGCAAGAGACTCAACGCCCTTCAACAGCTTGTTGCGACCCTCAATCCCGAACATGAGCTCCTTGTGTGTCGAGTACGCGCGGGTTGAGCGCGTAGCTGCCTTTGAGGCACGGGGTGCGACCTTGGTAAGGCTCTTCATTTTGATAAAAGATAGGAGAAAAGTTTGGCGGTGTAAGTTGACGTTAAAACAAAAGAGACACTGTTTGGCTTTAGAGTCGTGTGCTAAATCAACAAGTCTGTGGTTGAAGAAAAAGAAGTGCGACGCAAACCTGACAAAAAGAACAGAAGAGAAGACAAAGCGTTTTTTGGGCAGAGGAGGGAGGGAAAAACTTATCTCCTTGCGCTGGATCAATTTCGCTCAGGCCGCGACTTCTGCGGTGGTGGCTGCAAGAATTCGGTGGATTTCTGCGTGGTTCTCGATCGTTCTTGAGAATTACGGTAATCAACAACCCGCCAGTCCTGCCACCCTAAGCCGATTTTTTTTTTTGCTTGTTGTCTGCTGTCCCCAATTCTCTTGCATGGTTGTGTCCTTCTGCTTGATCTCTTAGTGTTTTTTCATGTGTTTGTTCTGCTTTTTGTAACTCGTGTCTGCCTGGCTGCTGCGCTTATCTACCATCTATTTTTCATAAACACACACTATTTGCAATGGTAGGTTACTTGCTCATTTGCTTTGTTTTACGCGTTAGCATTTGCGCAGAATTCACCCACAGACTTTGGTTTTTTTCTCAAAGGAAATGCTCTTATCTTCTGTTAAAATATTTTCTATCTGTAGTCTTCTGTAAAGCGTATCATTCCTCTGCTTGACCGTGTGCTCATCCAGCGCATCAAGGCCGAAACTGTAAGTATCAGCGAACGCAGTGTTTCTCGATCTTAACAAAGTGGATCGAACGACTAAATTAAACTATGCCTAGCCCGCAACACAATATCGTGCTAATGATATTATCATCCATATGACATAAAGAACTCTTGAGAATGTTTTTTTTATTAGAAGACCGCTACTGGCATTCTTATTCCCGAGAAGGCCGTTGAGAAGCTGAACGAGGGCGTAGTTGTTTCAGTCGGGCCAGGCAATGTCACAAAGGAGGGCAAGACCATCCCTACAGGACTTTCAGAGGGAGATCGCGTTCTGTTGCCTTCTTATGGTGGAAGCCCAATCAAGCTTGATAGCCTGAAGGACAAGGAGTACCTTCTCTACCGTGCTGAGGAAATTCTCGCAAAGCTCCAGTAAACAATCCTTGTTTTTAAAAAAAAAATGTCCTCAGTGGAGAATGAGTGATTATTACTCTAATTTCTGCTAACTTTGCAAGAATATTTCGATGTTGAAAAATAAAAAAAATAAAAACATCTACGTTTAAGAGTAATACAGTACGAAAATAATGTTGTCATTAACTATTCAACAAAGTATTTTCCCTTTTAACATGCACAACCACTACTAAACCCAGATGTTACCGATTCATCAACAGATACTGTGCCTTTCTTTGGTGAGGATTTAGACCAAAGTGATGGTGTATCAATGATCTTATTGACCAACTCCTCAACTGCTTGTTGAACACCAACCTTTGTCTTAGCACTGCATTCGAGAAACAGTGTCTGATGTTTACGCGCATATTCAAAGCCTTCTTTCCGCTGTACTCGCTCCTCTGTCTCTTTGTCTATCTTATTACCAACAATCATCTTCACCACATCATCACTAGGACAGTATGTGTTAACCTCTTCGATCCAATTCTCCAAGTTCTCGAATGTTTCTCGGCTGCTTACGTCATACACTAATATTACTCCTTGTGCGCCACGATAATAAGACGAAGTCAATGTCCTAAATCGTTCTTGTCCTGCTGTATCCCAGATGGCTAACTTGTAACGCTTCTCGTCAACGTCATACATTGTGACTTTAAAGTCAACGCCTACATTTAAGGTTTGAAAATACAGACGTTTTTAGCATCCATATGCTAAACTAGTTACACTTTCCTATAGGACAGATACTACTTTTATCACTTACCTATTGTTGCATTGGTCTCTTCGGGAGACAGAAACTTATCGTCTGTGAAACGTCGTATAATAGAAGACTTGCCTACATTGGAGTCTCCTATGAGTAGAATCTTAAATGTCGCTGTAATTTCGGGTGTAGGTACCATATTTATGTGCTTAATAATATAAACTTCTGTATTAAAGTCACACTATAAATTTGTAACGAATTAAAATAAGAAAGATGTCCTTTAAAAAAGAGATTGTAAGCTTGAAAAAGAAAAAAGAAAAAGTGAGAGAAAAAGAGAAGGAAAAAGTAGGCTCGTGCTTTCAGTTTGCGTCAGAGTGCACATAAAGTGCATACCCGTGACATTTTCCATTTATATCTTTTATTCATGTCAATGATCAAAAAAACAAAATTAATCCTGACCTACATCTCTGCCAGCTGCTCTAAACTTAGAAATAGTGTTTGTAATACCGCTAGCCATTTCCAAAGCCGTCTTATCCTTTCCATAAACGTCAACAAAAGTTCCATCAGGGTCCATAAAATACGAAAATATAGAATGATCCACTAGATAATCCTGATTCTCCGCAACCTTCGGTGGTTTACTAAAATAAACACGATAAGCTTTACATGCTGAACGGACCTGATCAATGGACCCAGTAAGTCCTACAAACTTAGGATGGAATTGTTTAAGATATTCTTTAATGGCTTCAGGCGAATCACGTTGTGGATCACAAGTAATAAATACAGGCTGCACCACTCCCTTTGTTTTCGGATCACGATCCAAGAGTTCCAATGCTTCTCCAATCTTATCCATTTCATCCGGACAAATATCTGGACAATGACAGAATCCAAAGTATATCAGCATAAACTTCCCCTGGAATGACTTGTCCGTTTTTATTTTGCCATCTTGATCAATTAGTTCAAATGGTCCTCCAACATCTGCTTTGCCTGTTGACTCAATACGACGTTTACGAAGCTCTTGCTCCTGACGTACCTCCTCCTTCTTCACTGTAAACACATAAACAATACCGGCTGCAGTTAACAAAAAAAGCGAAATACCCAGTGGCGATAGCGGTCCAGTAGCTGGAAGTAGTCGCTCCTTTGGCAACGGTTTGCCAGTTGGACCAGTCCTTTCACCGCTATTGTCTTTGCTGCCAACAGACTTTTGTTCTTTGAGTAGCTCGTTATTAGACGGCTGCTCATTATTGTTAGAAGAGGGAGGTGGGGGTGCATTTGTATATGCTCTATTCCCAAGACTACGAAATTCAAACTGATTAACTCGCATAGAGCGCACATAGCCTATTGCTGAGGTCTGAGGTTGTAGAGTGACTACACGGTGTCTTAAATTGCGCAGAAGCGCCCCACAAACACGCATTTTCAGCTGGCGTGAAATTCACAAAATAAGCTAGACTCCTTTAATACTAAAAAAAGATTCAAGTGCTAATTGCAACAGAGCCAAGTTATCTGTAAGCAAAAGCCGATAGTAAATGTGGCATGACACATCCAGTCTAGAACCTATGTGATTAGTGCTAATCAACGAATTTTCTATTCAAGGCGCATCAGGACAGATCATTTTCTTGTAATCCTTGATACCCTCACCTGCAAACTTGGTGACTTTTCCATCAGCACACACCCACATTTCTGTGCAGACAGAGTCAATAAAACGTTCGTCATGCGAGACGACAACAACACCACCATTGAATTGTTTCAAGGCATTTGTCAACGCGTCAATCGACTCCATATCCAGATGATTAGTAGGCTCGTCAAGAACCAGGAAATGTGGTTGTTGTACAGCAAGGCCAGCAAATGTGACTCGACTTTTCTGTCCCCCTGATAAAGTGCGGATTTCTTGTAGACCAGTCATTCCTGAGATGCCAAAGGCGCCCAGATGTCTGCGATACTCTTCGTCGGTGTTTCCAGGATACATATTTTTCAGATGACCAACCGCTGTCTGGGTGACATCCAGCTGATCAACGTGATGCTGCGAAAAGTAAGCGATTCTCAACCGTCCATGACGATGAACCATTCCAGCAGTAGGATCCAGTTTACCAATAAGTAACTTCAGCAGTGTAGTCTTACCAGCACCATTAGGTCCAACAATGGCTACTCGTGTGTCCATCTGCATATCAATATTGACATGCTGCAAAATCTTCTTCTCTGGCGAGTAACCAAAAGTGACTTCACTCATGTACAGCACTGGCGGTGAGATCTTTTCAGCATCCGGGAAGGAGAACGTAACAACCTTATCGTCCTCTGGTTTTTCGAGCTCTGGCATCTTTTCCAATATCTTAATCTTCATCTGTGCCTGCGGTGCACGCTTAGAATTGTATCTCCAGCGATCAATAAAGTCTTGCAGATGAGCACGCTGCTGCATCTGCGCTTCATATTCACGCATTTGATTCTTGCGTCTTTCCTCTCTTGTAGACCAGAAAGTTTGGAAATTACCACGGTATTGGTCCAACTGTTCAGAATGCTGATGAATGATATCCGTTGCAACCTCATCCAGGAATTCACGGTCGTGAGAAACAACAAGTAATGTGCTGTTCCATGTGCGAAGATACTTTTCCAACCACACCACTGCTGGAATATCCAACATATTCGTAGGCTCGTCGAGAAGTAGCAAATCTGGACGACAAAACAGCGCGCGTGCAAGTGAAAGACGCATGCGCCAACCTCCAGAAAAGCTCTTAGTAGGTCTCTCAAAGTCTGATGAATTGAATCCAAGACCGTTGAGAATCTCACCAGCTTTTGAAACAGCCTTATCCGACTCGATATCCTGAAGTTTGGTCATAACGCTATTCAGACGATCTCCCATCTCATTCTTCTTCGCATCAATCTCGTGTTTCGACATTATTTCACCACGATCGTCCAGGGGCTCCGGACTCTCCAATTTTTTGATTTCCTCGTTAATCGCAGCCTCGTCGCGCAACAGTTGTTCGCGAAATATATCTGCCTTCAGCACCGAGCGAATAGCTGGAGTATCATCACCAGCCATTTCCTGTTCAACAAAGAGAATGCTAATATATGTGGGCACAGCCAACTCACGATACGCAATGTTGCGTAAAAGTGTTGATTTACCAATGCCGTTTCTACCAATAAGACCATAACGACGTCCATAAATTAAATGTACGTTGGCATTGGTTAGAATGCGCTTTCCGGAGAACGAAATGTCGAAACCTTCCACCTTCACATCTTTAATCTTATCGCGTGTTGAAGTGTAATCAAGGACCGGATTCACTCTCATCAACAAATCATCGTCATCAAGTGGATTCTCGTTAATCAACTTTGATGCCTCATAGCGCGACCTGATTCCACGCTTCTCCAACTTTGCTGCAATACGTGCTTCAGCTTTGCGTAGTTTTTTGACATCTACCTGACTCGCAACACTGCGTCCCTTGGCGTGTGCAAGATCGGTGCTGCCAATCTGAGACGCTTTTGTGGCCTTGTTGATCTGTGCGAGCTGTGCTGCCATGTTGACTGGTGCTGCAAGTTTCGATAGAGTCGTCTTTTTTTGTGCTCCAGCCTGCTGCTCAACCTCTAGAAGCATTTGCGAAAACACCCCACACAACTTGGAGACCCCGTTCTCGTCGGTGCCAGTATCTTCCAACATAGGACGAATAATATCCTCAATAGGATCCTCCGCAGCGTCCCTCTCGCCTGTAGCAGCAATTGTTTTTGCTGCATCATTCAAATACCCCTGCACATATTCCACAACAACACTGTCGATATCTGGAACATGTGTGCTAAAAAGCTTCTCAATTCTTTGCTGGTCTAACTGCTCGGCCATCACGTAAACGCTAGTCAAAAAAAAACTTTATATTTGAATCTATTAGTTTGCAAATATAAAGGGGGCAAAAAACAGCAAAGACGGAAAGCCCTGAAAAGTGGATGAGTTGTGGCCACTGAGAGCGTACAAAGGAACACTTTTCGTACTGTGCTGCGGCACGACTCGAGCCGTCTTGTCTGTTCCGTTAAACACACAAAGAGCCACTTGTATTGCTTTAGACAAAGAATCTATTACCTTGCAAGGTATACTCAGCTTGTGCAAGTGACCACAAAATATATTTTTTACATGAACACATCGCTTATGTTGATGTTAATAATGATAGTTGAGCGAATAAATAGAAAATATATAAATGAACTAGGAGATAAACTGAGTTGTACGCGTCGCTATTCAGAAAGATCAGGATAGCAGACGCTACGGATGAAGCTTGCATTTTTAGGATATACCTAGATCGCCAGCGAGCAAGTATATCCAAGCCAAGCTATTTTGGCAAGAGATCCAAATGCTTCAAACATTAGCTTGGATCGATGGTTCTTGGTTTGTGTAGGTTTAGTTGCCAGTCATTACTTCGCACTTGTGTAGCTCGCCATCCTCATCCATGATAAGCACGTCGCACCAAGCGTCATACGAAGTCGAAGAGGCAGACATTGTTTAAAGATCGAGTGTGTAGAACGTGGAGTGTGAGTGTTTGCGGAAGTAGTTTTGTTGGTAAGGCAATTGTTCTTTGTGTCTGACGGTTGAGAAGATTGGGAATGCAGCATGCTGCTCTTTTATACATGGTTGCGCAAGAATAGAACCAGAACAGTTGGGTTTGGATGAAATGTAAGCAAACTAATCAGTTTTCAAACATCAGAATGCGCAAAAAGACCAAAATTTGCTAAAGAAATGATGCAGATCAAACAATTTGGAATACAAGTAAACAAGCTTACATATCAGTACAGGGACAAGTGAGGAATGCCGCCAAAAGGTGGCGCATTGCCATTTCCGAAAGGAACAAGATATCGGGTACTCAAAATCCCTGTCTCATGTTAATACTAATGGAAAATTCGAGCCAAAGGACTGTTGAGTTATCTGGCGTTCAAAGGGATAGTTTGGCTTAAAGCAAATGTACGGGTTCGCTTGCATAGTATTTGACAGACTTTTCCTTTGACAAACTTTGCAATGCATAAATGTGAACCTTGTATCCACAGAGACTTAGTTGTCATATCCGCTTAATACCAGATTGCGAGTCAGTGGGGGTTTCTTTTGCTTTGACAAGAATTTTACCTTTTGCAATGCGCGGTTGATCTGCAGCAATCTGTATGCTCAAACAGCCTGAATACTTCTCTATGCTTTGGCTTTTGGTTATTAGCATAAGTGTGCATACCTGTGTCATAATCAGTTTAACAACTGCAAGCTAGGCCTCATAGCCCCTTGGACAAGAACGTACTTGGCTCTTACACGGGAATGGTTGTGCTGGCGTTTTCTGTCCTAACAGGCGTAATCTAGTTGCCTCATACTCTTATCCCTCGAACATACCCTTCAAAAGCGGAATATGTAGTCACAGCCGCCGATCTCGTTGTGAAGCACTGATGATTGCATTATTGCAACATGGCATATTGCATTGTTTTTGCCATGCGTTTGGTTGCCAATCACACATGTGCCTTTTTTTAGGGAGGAGCGCGAGAGTGGTTCAAACACAGCACTCCTGACAACAACAAAGTTTTTTTTTGTGCTTTGAAACCATCCTTCCGTCAGATTTGTTTTGGGGAATTAATGATACCAAGAATATCATATTTCTTTTGCTTTTGCCGGTTGAGCATTCGTGAATTCTGGATTTATTTGGACAAGTGTTTGTGATTATCCACTCGGCTGAAATGTCAATCAAAAACAGCCCAACTTTGACTACGTTCACATTCCCTCACACGTTGATCTTATCACATTTGGCGGAACTTCGAAGAGTAGGTGCTGTGTTTAGTGCGCTTAAATTTTTTTTTTTTGGTTCTGACCACCTTGTAGTTCTTTTTGTCTTCCATTGGTCTGTGTGAATTCATCTGTACAAACGTGGCTTTCTTTTGTTCTGTTTGCTTACATACATGTGTGGAATCAATGTCTGCAATCTGCACGTCTTTTGATTTGCAAATTATATGCATTCACACAGTTAAGGCGAGATTTGGTCTCACAGTCAAACAGCTTATTTTTAAAACCAACAACATCTAAATCAACAAATATAATCAATTACCAGTTTAGCAGTTATTATTTAGAAAGTATTGATTTGTAATTGTGTAGATAATCGTAGAGTAATTACAAAATAATAGCTCTCAAAACAATATACAAATTAGAAGCAATTTTTAAGCCTTTTTAAAAGGGGTTTGTATATACACAATGCTCATGTAAATGCAAAATAATGTTATATGATCTTTTAATGTAATGTTTTACAAATAATTTGAATAAGAAAAGCTATAGTAAAAGATACTTTCTTAAAGCCATTCTACTTTAAATACTTTAACATTTTCATTGAGTTTTAGGTGGATGCGATCAATAAATGCCTATGGAGAGCATATTAAATTATAAAATGTTCTAAAATATTGTTTTTTAATAGAAAAGCAGAGAGAAAGTTAAAGTAATCGACTATGCTAGTTCTTTTTAAATGCAAGAACCTTCTTGTAAAAAAAAAGCTACGTAAATAAAGCACCACCATTGTTGTATTATTAATGCTAGTGGGGTCTTTTATGGTCTTTTTGTAACAATACATATTGTTGAAACAGCAGATATATGTTACGTTATTGTCTGAAAAAACCCAATACAGTAGTAGACATACATTTTAATTAAAAATAAAATAAAGTCAATAGCGTGTCATGTAATTATGTTTTAGTGTCATATTTGGAAGACAAACCGTTCCCAAATTTGATAGAATTATGTTATCCTAACCACAGGAGTAGGCACAAACACACTATAAACATGTGTCTCAAAACTAATAGCAACAGCAAATAGTTTGTGACACGCAGAATGCACCATTTGCCACATTTGAGCATTTATTATTGTAACGACGCAGCAGCAAAGAACGACTGATGCAGACAGGCGGCATTCTTCCCAGGGCCACGGTTCTCACTCGCCACACTCGTGTCTGGGATTTGACACAACAGACGCCACGGGTAGATGCTTGCTACTGCAGCATGTGCGCATAGCCACACTGCAGAGTCGGGAAGATATTGGCAAAGGCCGAGTCTGAAAGAGCAATTGACAGACACTTGCGCGCACGTGGCCATTCTGTATACATTTGAGTTATGCAGCCTTTGCCACAGCAGCTGACACCTTGCATACATTCCACGATTGCAATTGGCGCGCACTCGCCACATTCAAATCGGAAATTGAGAACGCCCTTACACCAGGCATTCGCAATTGTATCCGTGTAGCATGCATTGCATTGCAGTGCTATCGCGAACAAATGAAAATCGGTTCCCATGAGAATTATTGCAAGAAGTGCCAACTGCACAAATCTCCCCCGCAAGTTTCGACCAGGCAAAAATCCATGGCCCAGAAACTGGCATTGCATCTGTGGCTGCTCTCATTCGCCACAGCACGAAGAAGTTGCATGGAAAAGTGCTTGCAACTGGATTGAGAGTAGACACAGTGTCACGTATTCGAACGAGAAGGTCTGCATACTGTTCTGATGCAGGTTGCGTGCGAATACGGGCTTGTGCATTAAATGATGTATGAGTTTTGAATATTAAATTGCAAAAATATGCAAAGTCCATAGCAATCCAATATCCAATAATCCCCAGAGCGGACCGCTGCCAAAATAATTGCACCCAGCGTTCCAATTGAACGCCTGTAGTTTGAAAATTCAAAGGACTGAATGGGGGAGTGGAGAGTGCTGTTGGTCCGAGTGTGCTGACAACTTCTCGGCCATTCCATGCATGAGACCAGAGCAATTGCAGCAGGCCGGAGTGTGGTGAGAGTCTCCGTTACATTGCGCAGACGCCTGTCTGTTCCAAAGTCTTATGTAGCGCATTCTGTTTATAGTCCGCAAAACAAAGACACTCGGGAAAGTAACAGCCGGTTTTCTTTTGCTTTTATTCACGCACTTCATGCGAGGTTCCAAGCACAAAGGATAATCGGCCTGTGGATTGCCTTGTTTCTTCACTAGCAAAGTTCCTCTCTGCATGCTGCGTGTGTTCTCACTGTGCCAGCAAGTGCGCATATGCAGACGGGCAATTATTGCACCTAAAGCACATCCTCTACTCTATTGTATCATCTTTATTGGCGCCTTGCGCTCTGCCAGAGCACGCATATTTAAAATTCCAACCACGCCCAAGCATTCTCAAAAGCCCTGCTTATCCACACAAACATTACTCTCAGCAGCCCACATTGCTCTCCAATTGTACAATCTCACAACGCTCTGCTCTGTCTTAGCATTTACTTATATTATTGGCTCTTTTCTAGCAATTGTATAATCGTGTCTTGCGTGCAGCTTGATCAACCTGCTCTTTATTCTGCCTCACGTGCATACCACAGGTGGCTCGCGTGCTCACACTTGTCATACACTTTCACTCTCTCGCATTTTTCAAGCTCAGCTTTGCCACATTGCAGCTCCGTCTGTTTTCTCCAGCCACACAACCCAACCAATCCAAGCCATGGTCGACCACGCCCTGTCTCTGCATGCAACCGATCAGAATGTGGAGCATTTCGGGTTGCCGTTGGTGTGCAGCGATGGCAACGCCAGTCAGCCGGCAGTCGCCGCGTATCCGGTGACCCCTTCAGTTTCCACGCAGGGCGCCTCTATCAGCGACTCGCCACAGTTGCCTGCATCTCTCAGTGTGGCGCATATAAATACTTCCCAGCCGCCCTCTGCGGACACCAACACTCTGGATGGCCTATCTTCATCTGAATCCTTTTATTCTTCCAACGCCCTCAGCGACAGCGGCACTGCCTACGAGATTACCCCAGAAACCGGCATAATGGAAAAGAATGTCCGTCAGTTTTGCTCG
This sequence comes from Coemansia sp. RSA 1365, assembly GCA_027578695.1. Taxonomy (NCBI): domain Eukaryota; kingdom Fungi; phylum Kickxellomycota; class Kickxellomycetes; order Kickxellales; family Kickxellaceae; genus Coemansia; species Coemansia sp. RSA 1365. The sequence continues at coordinate 3,156 of JANBTM010000167.1, read as the reverse complement.
GCCGACGGTGTCTCTTTTATCGAGCATGTTCCGGGCCACTGTCTCGTCTTTATTCCTAACACAACCAACGTCGACTTTGTTCTGCGCGAGCTACGCAAAATACGTCAGCCCAAGCCCCGCGCAAAGCCAAAGGAAAAGTCGCTGAAGCCTACCAATGCGTTTATCAAATACCGCAACCACAAGATTCAAGAACTCAAGGGCACACAACCAGAGATCAGCCAGACCGAGATCTCACGTATGGCTGGAGAGGGCTGGAAGAACGAGCCTGAAGAGGTCAAGATGTTTTTCCGCAACAAGTACCTCGAAGAAAAGCGCATCTACGACATGAACAAGGCCAAGCGTGCACGCACAGAAAGCGATGCCGGCTCCGACAGCGGTGTCATGTCCGACACGTCGAGTCGATTCTCTCCTCACGATCTGCCTCTGCCAAATCAGGCCCCGACATCACAGGTTGTCAACGGCCTGGACTTTGGCCTCAGCCTTGGTATTGGCGCAAACCCAGCAGGCTTCTTCCCTGGTCGTCGCCGCAGTCACACATTGCCGCCTGGTGGTTTTGCACGCTCAGGCGCTAAGCGTCGCATCTCGCAAGAGCTGCGCAAGCATTTGGCCAACAAAAGCAGCAACGCTTACCTCGCCGCCTCTAATGCAAATCCGCTTGAGACCAGCGCCAACGGGCTACTTAATCCGTTTCAACCGCACCAACAGCAGCAGTATTCGTTTGACTTCAACTTTGCATCGCCACAGATAGACACCTCAGCCACAGCATCACCTCCGCAAGCACAAGTGGACACTAACACTCCGTACATGGGCTGTGGGGTGTCACCTTTCACCATGCCTCTTAATCCAAGCTTCCCGATTGCAGATTTTACAACTCCTGCACCATCGCAGTCGCACCATGGCCATCACACGCGCTCGCTTACAAGCATCTCAAACCCACTATCCATCGACAGCACTGCGTACTCCAGCTGTGGCGAGGGCATTGATTCATTCACATCCGCAGGCGGTTTAGAGAATTCAAGCAACAGCGCATCGGTTCCGTCAAATCTTCCGTTGCTGGACACATCTAATCTTCATGCCTTTGGCAATAATATGCCAGTGAGCGGCCTCAGCTCTGGCTACATGACTGCTGATGCTCCATCACTTGTTGCAGGTGGCAATCCATGGTCGCTTCCACAAGCCTATACACTTTTCTCCGATGTGTCTGGAAACCCTGCTGCATCCACACAGTAAAACTTCTTTTGCCATAGGCAGTAGGACTCTACAAACCCGCTGCAATGTAAAACTTTTGCGCAATGTCAGTCTCCGCGTTCAAACTACACGAATTGTATCTTTTTTTTTTGACCCGATTATTTCATTTTATCGACATTAAATACACGCTCATTCTGTTTGTGAATATATTGAGACATATCCGAAAAAACTAAACATCTGTTACAACACAACAAAGAAAAATGCTATTTTGTAATTAGGCGCTAGCGCTAGGTTGGTCCACAGTCATACTGTCGCTTTGACCAGGAACAATCTCATTGTACAAATATTCATCTTGGTAGTCTTTCAGATACTGTACCGAGCGCGCCTCATCAAGGAACAGCGAGTACACGCGCTTAATATCCGCCACATCAACCTTATTTGCTTGACGCTTTTGCGCTACCAAATGACTGGTAGAAATAAGATGAATAGCATAGCGCAGAGATGTCTCTGTGGCAACTTTTGTCAGAACCGACAGCGCATCGTCTGCCATCTCCACTTCTTCTTCATCGCAACGTATCTTCAAAATCTGCTTAATCTCCTCTTCGCCATATGCCTGAGTCGAGATAATAAGCAGACGATCAAGAAAATCTAGTGGCACACCATGTGGTGACTGGTAATTGGTACCACGAATACGAGACATGCCGCGATTCGACGCCATAATGACAACTGGCGCCATCGTGTCCTCTAGCGCTCGATTCAAGAAAGAAAAACACTCCATATCAAGCATATGAATTTCATCAATAAACAGAACCTATATTTATCCACTCCCGCATTACAATAGTTAAAATATAAAAAAGACGCGAACCATTAGTTATTAGTAAACATTACAATCAACATACAAGGATATGTATGCAAAAATCACATATGGTGGTGTGTAAATAACAACAGATATTTTTTTTACTTACTCCAGGAACAATCTCGGCCTTGCCTTCCTCGCACCATTCAGAAATCTTTTGATTAATCTGGTCGCGGACCTCTGGCTTAATCTCTCCCGTATCACCCGAAAACAGTGCCAGGAATCCCTGCTGGCGACTGTTAATAACATCAATCTCATGAAGTGAGACCATGTGTACAACTTCCTTCCGCTTTTGCAACTCTCCATCAGGGCATTGGACAAACTTGACCTACAAAAAAACGCCAATAATTAAGTAACATAATGTCATGATGCCAAAATTGTCACACTTTTGGTAACTAAAGTTGTGCGCACCATGTCCATATACTTACATCTGCACCAGTAGCGTCAAAATCACGAGCACGCGTAAAAGAGCGACCCAGTCTCGTAATGCGTCCTGCCACCTTGTCAATCTGAATGACATCACCCGCCATAACTTTCTCCTTTGTCAAAGAATCAATCATCTTCTGTCCCAAATCGTAAATGGTCTCCATATCGGTGGTCTTCAGCGTAAGCTTACCAGACTTTGGTCCAACTCCAGTAACAGAGCGGTCAATTTGAATTTCCACCACTTCTCCTTCAATAATCTCCGTCTCCTCCTTAATGCGAACGCCAATCGAACGCCTAAATGCTTGCGTCAGTGACTCAGGCTTTGACATTTCCATCGAAAAAATCTCAGATGCCGAAAGAGAAGTAAACGGAACATCTCCAAGTTCCTGAGACATAGCCATCGCAATTGCAGTCTTTCCCGTACCTGGCGCTCCAGCCATCAATATAGCACGTCCAGATATCTTCCCCTGCTTTATCACCTTTAGAATAACACCAGCGGCCCTACGAGCCCTAAGTTGACCAACCATCCCCTGACTATTGACGCGTGCCTCCAACTTTTCGTCCAAACCAAGCCCACGAATATGCGAGTGTGCGCCTAAAAGGTGTATATCATATTTCAATTCAACTAAGCATTAACATACAAGAGTCTGTTGCTTGCAAACAATTTGCTCTAAATTTATATAATA
>JANBTM010000165.1:0-22213 GCA_027578695.1 Coemansia sp. RSA 1365 | reverse complement strand
AGTCAGATATGCGCTCTATGTCTCGGCCGCTATCTAGCCGTCAGGTCCAACTTGGAATAAAGTGGTTCACAGAATTACAACAGGGTCGCCAGCGAATAAGGGCGTTAGAAGCTGAGATTGCGGCTGTAAACAAGATTGGACTTGAAAAAAAACAACAGTGCGAAGTGTTGGAGCAAGAGATTGCCAATATACACAAGGCTACACACGAAACTCAGCTTAAACACGAGCAGGAGTGTGAGGCGATAAAGGCAGAGATTGCCAATGTAAACAAGGCCACGCTCAAAAAGAAACAACACAACGAGGCAATGGAGGCAGAGATTGCCAATATACAGAAGGCTACACACGAAGCTCAGCTTAAACACGAGCAGGAGTGCGAGGCGATAAAGGCAGAGATTGCCAATTTAAACAAGGCCACGCTCAAAAAGAAACAACACACCGAGGCAATGAAGGCAGAGATTGCGTTAGCGCGGAAAAGTTTGGAGAAGGCGAGTGAAAAGAAGTTCACAAAAGAAGTTGCCGATGAAGACATAAACAACTGTGAAGCGCGTATGCAAGAGGCTGAAAAACAGCTCCAGATACTTGGGAGTATTATGAGAAGGATGCGTGAGATTGCAATGGAAGAGAGCCCCCAGGGCGAGGCGCTCGAAATCGAGCTTGCGGCTGTGAATGAGGTTACAGTTAACCAGAAGAAGCAGTGCGCGGAGCTTGAGATTGAAATTGCGGATGCACGCGAAGCTGCAATTGAACGAAACGAGCAGTGCGAGGTGCTGATGAATGAGATTGCAGCTGTGAATGAGGCTACAGCTAAGCAGAAGAAGCAGTGCGCGGAGCTTGAGATTGAGCTTGCAGATGCACTCAACGAGGTTGAGGATCTAAGGCAGCAGCGCCTCGCACTACAGATGAGCCGGAGCGGCAGTGCGAACTAATTGAGCTCGAATTTGTAAATGCACCCAGCGAAGTTGAGAAGCTAAAGCAGCAGCGCAACGCACTACAAATGGCCTTTAAAAGGAAACACTCAACCAATGTAGAGTCTGTTGATGAAGCTATGCGCAAGCTGGATGAGGATTTGCTGCAAATTGACCAGCAGTGTTGGGAGCTGGAAATTAAAACCGAATATTCCCTCAAGGCCGCAGTTGGATATGCCATTTGTTGCACAGAAATGAAAGTGATGTAGATTGGACGAGCCGAGCCATAAACGCAGTTCTTTCCAGCTCAAGCATTCAACCATTACTTTCCCCCCCTTTTCGTACTTTCTAGCTTTAGTGTTGCACTTGCTATTTTATTTGAACTCTTGTTAAGCCTTAGGAACCTTTTTTGTATTATCTATTCCTACAGTTTAGGAATGGATTACCGTGCAGCAGCGAGACGTCAGCTTAGTGACAATTCGACTTTGACTTCCACTCCAAAGAATAATGCACAGGACGCTGTCACTTTACCAAACACAGCAAGCACATCTAATACTGAATTGTCTCGGATGAAAGCAAATTCAGGGGACCGGACATCCAATTCACCTTCTTTAAATTCCAAAAAAGCCAACAGTGGAGCTCAACTCTCTTATGCAGCAACAGCAGCAAAGAAAAACGCGGTTGGAGGGAGTGAGGTATCTTTACGGAAGGGTAGTGGAGGTCAGACACATGTTTCATCAGGATTAGTTTCGTTGACATTACTAGTCAATACTTTACTTTCGATAGAACTTGTGGATGGAAGCACTATAGAGGGATTGCTGTTTACATACGATGTTTATAGTGGAGTAGTGGCGTTAGTATCTTGTGAAGATCGTAAGCAGGTGCATCTTGTAAAGGCTGCGAATATTACGGATGTCCGGGTACTGTCGAAAGAAGGCGATCAGAACTATTTGCCAGATATTAATGTTGTACCTGTGGCTGTGATTGAGACACGCAAACAGCGTGCTTTGGCTCAGGAAAAGGAGCGTGCATCCCGCATTGGCGTTGGAGTTAGCGATCGGGCACAGTCGATTTTTGAGGCGCTCTCGAAAACTATGCCGTGTAGATGGGAAAAAGATAGAATTGTGGTCCTGGATGAAGTCATTATTGAGTCTCCGTATACTGTTGATAGCTGCTGTGAGGTTAATTCGGCGGCTTTCTCTTTGTCTCGTGTCAAGAAAGTGCTGCAGGGCGAACTCAATCGTCTGGAGTCTGTTGCTATTACCAATTCTGATGCTGCGACACTATAACTTTTTTTTTTTTTTTTTTTTTTTTTTTTGGCTTTTATATTCTACAGCAATCATTGCTTTTCAAAACATTTAATGTATTCTTTTTTAAAAAAAGCAAAGTCGTTCCTGCTGATGGCAGTGAGACGGACAAAGTGATATGGTTATTTTTGACGGATGTTGATTGCCTTGAGTTTTGCGACGGTGTCTGCAACGTCGACCCTGTGCCACAAGAGAAACTCGTCGTTAACATGAATGACGGGTACGTCGTACTTGTATTCATTGAACCACTGCTCGTTGCCAGGTTTTCTGATGTCAACTTCGCTTATCTCAAAGGGAATTTGTTTGTGAACCTGTGCTAGCGCCTCCTTTGCATCTACACACAGTTGACAACGACTGTGTGTAAACATTGTAAGCATCAGTCGCGATGCTCCTCTACCGGCCATTATAGCTGACTGTAGTTATTGAAAAAGCAGAGTGTAACAGTCGCTTCAGTTAACAACTGGGGGTGATGCGTCGTAATCAGAATATCAAGTTGATCATGTCAGTTGAGCTTATGGCCACTTATGCCACTTTCTAAGCTGGCAAGCTTTTTGCACTTGTCTTTTTTTTCAAATCATTTACTTTAATAATGTTTCCGCTTGGAATGTCGCTGTGGAAGGGGTCTTTGGTGGTTTATTTGCCGCATGGCACGGCAAAGCGCTCACTAAATTCCTGTCGTGTGGTGTATTCAAATACTATTGCCGACAACAAGGACAGCATTGTAAAACCACAAAAGACTAACGATAAGACGCCCATCCAACAAACACCCATAGACAATAAGAAACCAGATAAGGATGTTAACACTGACGGAGGACGTACTAAAGAGGAAGATCCTGAGAAGATCGAGTATTTTGGCAATACGCGTTTTCCACGTCCACGAGCAAAGCCTCGACGGACCATCACACCGGGAGATGCAGTGGGACAATCAGAACCAGCTGTAAGACGTGAGCGTCAACCTCTGAAGCAGCAGATGGAACAGAAAATGCGAGATGTTCTGAGTCCTGAAAAGAACCTTGAATCGCGTGCTAAGATAATTCACGATATTGGACACTCTTATTTTCAGGACATTGTTGATCTGCGCAACAACGGAGACAAACTTTTCGAAGCTCCACAGCAGCTAATAAAAAGTGGTCGTGCAAAATACCTTCCTAATCTCGAAGGCAAAACTCTCTCAGGCACAAACACCGATGTTGTGGATTTGTGTCGCAATAAAACCACTTTGCTTAGTGTGGAGTTTACTAAATTCGCTGAAAAACACACAAAGAGCTTCGTCACTGTCTTTGAAAACACATTTGCTGGTGTTAATGCCGTTCAGTTGGTACAGGCTAATATTGAGGAGAATTGGGCAAAGGCTCTAGTTCTAAAGTTGTGCTTGCCATATCTTCGTAAATCAATCCCCAAACACCGTCATGCGAACTATCTGGTTCATTATGGTGATGTAGAATACCTTAGAAAGGCCCTGGGTATTGCTAACCCACTTATCGGATATATCTTTTTGATTGATGCAAATACGCGTGTTCGGTGGTATGCTAATGGTCTGGCTGTAAAATCAGAAGCTGAGACCATGGTCCGTCTGACACGAAGCCTTGCAAAGATCTAAACAAGAGTGGTTAGCAAGGATTGCAGGGGTCTTGAGTTCTGGCTATAGAAGTTCAATTGTTTAGCTTTAAAGTATGACAAATATATTCTAGGCGGTTATTCACAAAATCAACAAGCAGAGACTGTCAATTGTTTTTGTCTGTTTTTAGGAAGTTGAACAGTTCGTCGTGGATCTCGATCCTCGTATTTTGTTCCCATTCTCAACAGCATTGTACTAATAAGAGAAGGCGTATACTGAGGGAAAAACTTGAAGGTTAAAAATACCGCGTCTTTTCCATGTATGTTAGAAAGCTCCTTTAGTCTTTTAGTATCATTTGGTGTCCATAAAGGAGCATTCTGTACTTTTGGACTAAGTTTGTGGGTCCACATTCTATTATACACTACAGCAGAACGAGTAATTCCAGTATCACGGCTCATTTCTTTTGCCAACGCAGCCCAATTCCTATCTCCTAATCTGCGCACGGCATCTGTAAGCAAAGCCTTTTCTCTGTCAGTAAAAGATTTCTTTGTTGTGGTGGAATCCGTCTCATTCGATTGCTCCATTTGCTTTAGTATTGCCTTGCACGCATACCGTGTACGATTAGGAAAATCACGTTCGACTATTTCCCAATCAATTGTCCCCCGTAACGATGTGCGGTTTTTCATAACCGTTTCCATTAATCGTTGCTTTTCTTCTGGAGACCACCGTGAGTTTTTAGCATTTGCTGCCTTTGGTTCCACTCTCTTAGCAACTTCTTCTTCAGAAAAGTCAGGCAATATCTGATTTTCCGATTCAAATATGGTTGGATCATCTTTCTTTGCATTTGAGATGCGGCTTTGGTTTATTTCGTCCTGGTCTTCGCTTATATTCTCTCCTAACACCTCTGACAACATCTTTAGTTGACTTTTACGCTGTTCGTTTTCCAATATTGATGTGCATGAGAAAAGTCGTTCTGAACGCAGCTCCTGCATTATCAAAACCCGCCCTGATCTTGCAGCTCCACTGCGTGCGCCTTCGTGAAATATTCTCCGCAGCATAATCAACCATCCACCAAGATTAAAACCATTAATATTAAAAAACAATATTTCTTCTAAAAAAAAAAGTCAATGAACATGGGATAGGCACAGAAATGGTTGTAATGGACCACACGCAACAATTATGGACACTGTCAAAGTAATACTGTTCTTCTCCCCCCCCCACCCCTGTTGTAGTAAAAAATACTCCTTTTTTAGTTATTTGTTTATCCATTTGAGTTTGGTATCCTCGAAATTTGAAAAGCAACGGAATTCGTTTGAAAGACCTCCACGATGCATTGGATGAAAGTCTGTGAGTTGAGCACCAATAAGTTTCTTTGCCAGATCCTCCATCACCGCACCTGTATTAATCATAACCAGTGCATTATCCGCTGCTAGAAATTGGACAGTCTTCATTGTCTGAGACAAACAATCCTCATTTAGGAATGGCGGATCAGCGACAATAAACTTGAAGGACCCCTTTAATTTGTCAGCCCTTGCGAAATGAAAAGGTTTGTTGAAATCGTAGTGTACGAACCTTTCCTTGAATAAAGCAAACCGTTCATCGAATTCAAACACATATGCGTTTTCTCTTTCTCCCACTCTGTTATGGAATGCAACATAAGCCGTGGGTGAACTAATAAATGCAACGGTATCTTCTGCTTTTGTATTTTCTAATACGCGCTCTACAATATAATTTGCTGTGCCTTCGTCGTACCAGAATTGACTCAGTTGCCAATCTTCTTGAAAACATCCCATATCAATCTTTTTGTTCTTTGCAAATACCTCCTCTGCGTTCTGTTGGAGATTGGCAAACTGTTCATCTAACTCTTGCTTCTCTGTAAGAAATGACTGCAAAGCTGCAAGCGCATCTGCCGATAACGTGGGCACATCGTCAGAATCCATTGTATAATCCTAAATGTAAAAAAAAAAAAATTAGTATATGTCGAGAGTCAGGCAGAAACCATTACTGGATCAAAACGCCTTTAATTTTGGTTGATGGCCCGTATTTATTAAACCCTTTTATGGGAATGGCTAATTTCAAGCAAGGGGCTGCACATGGCAGAAAGCTCACAGGAGAAAAATCTGGATCCATCTACATTTTTTTTATTCACAGAACAGATGCTGAAGAAAAAAAATATATGTTCAGCTAATACAATACATATTGTCACTATCCTACAGTGCCTTTTCTAAGAGAAAAGCCATTGATCCGATGGACTTTGCGTCGCAATGTGCGATTACGTGCAAAAGGCGATCGCACACCACCACTGGGAGGCGTTGTAGTCGAAAAGGGTGTTGTTGCTGGAATGCCTGCACTAGAAGAAAACTGAATAGAATCATGGTGCACAAAGGAACTACCTGGTGACAATGAATGAGTATGCGGCGGAGAACCAGCGCTATTAATATCAAAGTGCGGAGGATCACCGGCACCTGTAGCACGACTCGGATTCCGATATGCGAAGTAACCAGATCGTGGGTTCACATCAGATCGTAAAGTAGTATGCTCAAACCTACGAGTATATGGCGAAAGTGTCTGTCCCATGCTCATCAGTGACGCTAGTCGAGCTGCCACTGCATTATCAGATGGTCGCAGAATAACACCATTTTGTTGCTCTTCAAGTGCTCGTTTCTCTTCTTCTCGTCGCCGTTGGTGTGCCTCCAATTCTGCAGACTGTTGCAAACGCTCCCAGTCTTCATTAAGAAAACGCTCAAGCGACTCTGGATAATTGTTGTTAGCCTCAGTATGAACAGAGTCACTATGTCGGTGGGAATGTGGTGTCGGTGTATGCATTTTAAAACGGTCGGACATACTGTACGTTTGGTCCTGCGACTTTGTTTCAAGCATATATTGCCATTCTTCATGTGAGTAGGAATCTGAGTCGTTGCCCATCTGACTGCTAAAACCATGGCGATAGTTGGAGTCGTTATGAACGCCATGATTGTGTTGTCCATTGTGATTTAATCCTTCCTCCTTTGATAACTCCATTAGCCGACGATGCAATTGTGAAGCCATCAGCTGTTGTGAGATTGAGCGCGAAATTGATCCTGCCGACGCCGCACCAGAATCCGTAACAGCAATATCAGTTCCACGAGCTGCTTCCGACCACATATCACCCATGCTATCCACGCGCGCATGTTGAAGACGAATCTGTTTCTGTTGTTTTTCAATATGTTCTCGTCTTTCTCTTTCCTTCAAATCCCTTGCACGTCTAATTTCATTAACACTCATGTCGTGAACAATAATCGGCAAGTCCTCCTGGAACAATGTCCTTAAAGTAGCTTCAATTTCACGCTGTAACATTCTACGCACTGACGGCACTGAATCAAATGTAGAATGTACTTCTACTGATACTAACGGATCACTTCGGAACACAAGTGTTATTCCATCTACTTTTGATACTGCTAATACTACTATTCCGTTTAGTTTAAGTCCCGATATACGTAGAAGCATAGGTACTACTAATGGTTGTGCTGCTGCCACTACTCCAATACTAGGCATACTTGGAAGTTCACTGGTCGGAAGACGTAGAGGATTTGCCTGCACTTTTGTTTGCAGTACAAGATACCCATCTCCTTCATATTTCATGCGAAACATCGCCCGAAACCTGTCCTCCTCTAGTTCACTGATTTCCAGAATGTCAAGTTGTGGTGGAACACTACCAAGGTCTAACTCCTTGGCTGTTATAGGTCCAACCAGGTTTGGCGGTTTATTTCCTCCCTTATTTAGAGCCTGCGTTAGCATCGCTAGTGCCTCTTCGTTAAACGCTGCTGGAAACCCTCCCCAGTTGAATTTAAACGACATTACCAGGCTGTCCTCTCTTGTTGTCAACACGTCTATAATATATATGCACCTCAGAAGAACTTTGCCACAACAACAGGTACAAGTCTGTTCAAGAAAAAAAAAAAACCAAGTATAAATGATATAAAAAAAAATAACTGAAAACCCTTGTTGAAGCAAAGAAAATGTGCGTGCTTTTTACGGGCTTCCCAGAAAGTGGGGAAGAATATTTCAGCGTGCAAAAAGTCCATGCGTTGCTTACCAGCATGCATCGTATTTAAAGACTTCCCAATAGTCCAGATTTTTTTTTTTCTATACCGCCACAGATGTCTTTCTTCTAGGACGCTTTTTGCCTCTGCTTCTGGTAGTGCCCGTTGCAACCACAGGCAGCGGTGGAGGTCTTATGCGTTTACTCCTCCCACTAGTATCCAGGGTCGTCTCATTGTCTGGATCAGGTGTTGGTATTCCACTATCTTTGCGTTTCCCCCTATTGCCGCGCTTCTGGCGCTGCGGCTGCTGAACAGTGCTATCATTCGTGGAGATGGCAGCAGCTTTCTGGTTGCCCTTTACATTTGAACCATGATATGCTTCAAGCTGCATCCTGATCTGATTCAGATCAGCAGGTGCTATGCGCACAAAAGCTGCGACAAAAAAACCATTAGTCCCATCTTCAGGAAGTGAACGCACCAGACTGTCTGCTTGCTCTTTCGACAGGCCACTTGTTTGAAGTCCCCGACGGGGCCATGTCGGAATCACTTGGTCGGCAGGTGCCAGTGCAAACTCACTTTGACTATCCAATACATTGGAAACAACTGCCTCATTCTCCTCCTCGTGTACAGAACATGTCGAGTAGGAGATGCGCTTGATGGCTGGAAACCGCATTGCATGAAGTATGATTAAGGTCTGGAATTTTGCCAAATTATGCAATCGTGCTTTGTCCGTCTCATCATTTAAAGTGATGTTGCCACCATCATTAAATTCTTTATCAATTGTCGCAATATACGAATCCACCAGCGTATCCATGCGATTCACAATTCCAGATCCAGAACAGGAAGGATCAAGTAGTGCATATTCAACATCAGCATATTCGGGATCAAGCGGATCAATGGAAAGAAAATCTGCACACTGAGCTGTGATAATTTTGCATTTTGCTTGACCTGTTAGCTTAATTAACGTACTTAGGCGAGCCCTGTTGCGTTCAAAAGCAAATATTTTGCCTTGATTTCCCATCAGACTGGTCATATGGCTGGTTTTATTACCTGGTGCTGCACAAGCATCAAGTACAGTCGACCCTGGTTTTGCTTGCAACACATGTGCTGGTATACACGATGCCTTGTCTTGTAACACAACTGATCCATTGACATACAACTTATGAGCATGAAGATCAGTTCCTGGTGGGAACACAAGCAGATCATGCAGGTCCAAGTCTCTGATAAATGAGCGTGATTTTACTCTCAATACATTATGTAGCTGATTACGCTCAACTGTACTCGAGTCGACAAGCTTATAACCATCTTTAATAAATTGTTCCACTACCCGATCAACAGTACTTGTTAATAAATTCACTCGTACATAACGGAATGTTGATACATCATCTTGTAAATGATCCGGCACCAGATCTTCATTACGTTCTACTCCAAGTTCCTGTCTAATAGTGTCCAATTCCATCTGAAGATTCTCTGCATGTCTGCTTATTTTCTTATTGAGTTGAGTGTTCGCCCCATTACGCTGTAGGCCTGCCTTTGTTAGAAGCAAATCGTGCAGTTGCAGCAGCGCTACACGGCGGTCTATCCCCTCAGTTTCGATAATACGACTGCGTTTAAGAAGAGGAACAAGAATTGATGCGTATTTTAGTGTTTGACAGATCAGTGCATACACTTTACGTTTGTTTTCGGGCTTCACATTGTCATTTCCAATAGTAAGACTCTTGATTGATCCCTGGCGTTGTTCCAGACACTGAAGAATCCCACCTGCCAGCTCATAAAATTGTGGTCCCCTGTTGCGTGGAGCTGCGCGTTCTCTTTTCTCTCCCATTGCGCTGTAGTTCCGACCAAAGCTCCTTTTAATCGATTGTGTACCAAAGACAAAATTTTCCCAAAAAAAATCTTAACAGCCAAAAAAAAAGTCTCCCGTCTCCTGTTCGTCAAGTCGCAGAATCATGGGTTGTTTCCGCCTGATTTGCTGTACATGCATGGATCAGCTGGGGAGTTTTCTCACCCAAGCAAGTTTTTTTTGCTAAGAATTATTTCTGACACAGCTGCCTGAGCTGAAATAAGGATAATTTAGTTGCAATATTGTTTACTGGGTTGCCTTTTTCACTGTCAATATAAGCGCTCATGTCTCGTCGTATCATATGTGCGCACATGAAGGATTTTCTGGTAGAGAAGAATGCAGTCTTTGTGCTTGTGCATATGCAACCAGAAAGATGTCTACCTAATAAAATACAATTAACCAACATGTGCTTTTACAATTGTATAATGGTGAATACACCAGAAAAAAAATGCAATGACGGGCATGGCAAAAAAGCATGATTGAATACCACCTGTGCTTGCTCCTGCATCTTGTTTGTTATGTGAAATGGAATGCAAAAAAATCAATATGGCTTTGTTTTGCCATCATTCTCACGTTGTAGAATGTCTCCAGAAAACTTTCAGTAGATAGTAATGTCTCTATGTGTACATTTATTACCTTCTTAATTTATTGGCACTCCTAGTATTGCAGATAATGCAAATCTTACCCAATGGCCGGAAATAACCATTTAAAAAAGCATCGTAATCCATCTTTAGACAAGTACAAGCGATTTAATAACAGCTAAGGCTAACCTTGTTTTAATTTGTTCATGGGGACTATATATTGATGCGTTATACTGTGGTTGTCAGCTCTGATAAAAACAAAAAAAAAAATACTAAAAAAAAAGGACAGCATTATTTAGCTGCGTTCCTGACAGTAGAGTAAAAAATTACACTTCACCCATTTCAGGATGAACAGACTGGAGATGAAGGACAAGGTGAATCTCCGACAGGGCATTATATCCACAAATTAAGCAGAAAAAGTCTTCCCTGTGAAGACGAGGTGCGCTCAGCGCCGCAGAGTTCTTGGTCAACTTGCTGCTCATATCTGCCTATGTTAGATAAATTAAATACAAAAATATATTGTATATAATAATCTCGCCAAAAGCGACAGAGGCAATATGTTAAATTTTTGTATAAAAGTAGTATATCTGTATGTAAGGATTTTTAAAACAAAGAATTGGTGCTATGAACATGTCTTTTTATAGTTTTTAAATTTATTCAAGCCACACGGCTGTACAACCATTGAATATTAACCTCTTTTCGAAAAAGCACAAATTTTCTAGGCATGGAGTCTGTGTAATTCTTGCCACATAGCACAAAGTAAAAAGAATTAAGGACACATGTACATGTGCTCCCCCCTACTTTTTTCATGCTTTTGTTTATCTTCATGGCAGATCCCTTTCATTCTTTAAAAGTCCATTCATTCAAGGGCAGCTGAGTTTTTCTTTTCAGGTACATGTTGTCCATCCAGTTAAAACTACTCTTGAATGTGTACATATGCCACGGCTGATTGTAATAGGCCCCCCTTACCCCGCGTATCCAAGAAAGTAAGAAGAAATGTTTGTAAATCATAAGACGACTGTAAAAAAAGACACATGCACATTTGACCTTGTCAAAGTGCAGCAAGATAAGATACACATTGGAAATCGAAAAAAGCAAACGACAAGCCACGGGAAATAGGGTAAGAACTGGGTGAATAAATGAATGAACTCTAAATTTGCCTGGTGTGTGCTGCATTTTTTTGCATCTAATGCCTGTCTGTGAAGGGGCTACATTGAGGAACCCATGTGACTTTCACCTTTATGCACACTTTCAAAACTGGAATAACAACATCATGGCCTATTGTTTATGACATCCGCGCATTTGTGCAACTAAAATGTCCATGAAAGCGAGAAGCGAGTGGCGGAAAATGCAGATCCAACAGATGACCATGCATCTGGAAGAATTGTTATCTAATACCCTTGCTGTCAAATCATGCATACACAACTCGCTCATGTGAATCATGGGTGAATTGAATACACCATCATTTTTCAACTCTGATGCATTTTACTGTGAAGAACAAAAAATTTTTGGCAACATTTATTTCAGAAAATTGTATATTCTGATATTGCGGGGGGTTTTATTACAATACCATCTACGATATTGCGAGGTACAGTTTATGACACGCAATACGAGCCAAGTCTGAATGAAATGCTTAAAATTAAATTTAAAAACCCCATTGTTTTCATTTCATGGTTTAAATTTATTGTCGATACTCTCCGTGTTGGAAATTTTTAAAAAAGAATTGTATGCATGTCAAGAAATGGAGTAATTAATGCTGCTGAAAATTTGAAATTAACAATAAATAAAACCGTAGAAAGGTATCTTTTACTGTTATTGGATGTAAAAGTTACTCCACACTCAACTAGTATTTATAAGCAGGTTTACATTGTTGTAAAGTGTGACAATGACATAAAATAAAAATATCCTGTTGATCATATAGAATGCTCATGTCAATACCTTTCACACATTCAACGCTTCAGCAAGTCAAATAGACATTTGCCCACTACCTCAAAACCAATTATATTAACAACATGTGTTAATTTAACTGTTGCAAAAATTAAAGCCTATATCTTACGTGCTTAAAGATGAATTGATATCTACAAACAAGTTACATATTTTTTTTTTAAAATCAATACAGGCACATGTTAAGCAATTTTCTGAAAAAAAAAAAGATTTACTTTTTTCTAAAAAAAAAAAATGCAGCAATACCCTCCCCAAATGTTTCTACAATAAAGTCCGTAAGTGAGACTGCCTTTTGTTTACCTTGCGGTCTATGGAATTTTGCTATCCTAGTCAGTTGAAAACAAAATGTTTTAACGCTAGAAAGGCCTGAAGATACTGCTGTACTTGCATATAATAAAGCTTTATGCTAGATATTTAAAAACAACAGCATCATCAAGTCAGAATTGCAGCAAAACCTAAGCCTTTACTTTTAGTTTATGCAAATAGAAAGCTTATAACATATGACCCCTGGTTTTGATATTTATTACAATTGTGACAGAAATAACCAAAAACGAGCCTTTGATTCTTGACAAAAAGATTATCTAGCTGCTGTAATCTTGGCGCTGCTTTTATCTCCTTGTTCAGCTTCAGCATACATCTAACAAGGACTATTAATAAAACTTTTAGCATTTGGTTTTGAGCATCAGCTATTGCTTAACGCTTGGTGAGCTTAATTGCTCTCCGGCTTATTTGCGATATATTTTTATTTTTCTTGAAGGTACTCAGATAAGCGTTATATTTAGTAACAGTATATTATTGATGTGCATACTTTTGCAAAAAAAAAAAAAAAACACACCTGAACATTGTTCAACATCTTCTAAAGTACAATCTCTGTTAATCAACTGCAGACATATTTTTTGCGTTTAATGACGCTTTTTGAAGTATTAAATCTAAAATTCTAACTAGTCAATTTGTTAGGTGCTCTTGGTCAATAAGTGCAGTCACTACCACTAGTATTTTTATATTGGAGTGCTGCTGTTAATTTTAGACCAACAAATTTGCTAAATGATTTGCAATCTATATTGACATTATTATTTAACAATGCGATACTAATAAGTTTGTTAATTAATCTCTGCATATCAATATCTATATAATGTGGCTGGTGTGAAGCAAGACCCTAGACCATAGCAGTAAACAAACTCGACAACGCATTCTAATACAATCTGCTCGTCATTAAAACTGCGTCTACCAAGTCTATCCAAAAGCAGCTGACACAGGATGATAAGTTTTCTAGGATGCCGTCGAGTTACATGTAATATTCCGTTAAGTTGCCACTTTGGTATTTTTGTCCTAAGACCTTGATTCTGGATGTATAGTTTAGCTTCCACAAATGTAAAAAAGTTGTTGACGCGTATATCGTTTGTTCTAAGTTTTAAGCTAAGTAATCTGGCCTTTAAATCGTCAGATGCTGCTAAAAGTGTTGTAAAGCGAAGCACCTCTTTCATGTAGTTAATATGCCCTATAATTTCTTTGCTTGCAGCGTCTGACTCATACACTGCTTCCATGTTATCTATCAGCAAGGCAACCTTAAGTTTACAGCGATTGCAGTACGTCTGGATTTTTCTAAGTAGCTGCAATACTGAAGATCTACAATAGATGGAGCTCTCATGTCTTTCAAACCACTCACCAATAGCGTGCTGAAATACTTCGCTATCGAAAAATGCCACTGCTAACGCTTCTACAAGAAATTTATCGCGTTGAATGCTATAACTATGTCGCTTCCAAGCGTTGCAGTTCCCTATATATATGACGCGTGTGCTGCTATCCCTTATCAGCAGTTGTGCGGCGGTAAGAAATAATAGATAACTTTTACCCACCCCTTTACCGCCTTGTAGAAAAAAAAGACCGTGAAGGAACAATTCTGGCAGAACCACGCTGTAATGGCTCAAGTGTTCCAGACATAACCCTGCTTTGTGCTTCAAGCATCGCCCACATGGCCGCGTAGATCTGTTGATGTAAAATAGGTCGAGTAATTACATTGGTAAAGCATCCCTCTATGGTCTTTCCACGCACCAAATGCTGCATGCGCTTCTGTTGTAGAGCTGACTCGTCTACAGGTACCATATTCGGCAGACAGATTATTTCTGGGTCGCTCGCTGCAAATTGGCGGGTCAGCTCTTCACTTTTGCCGATAAGATAATTCAGAGACTGCTCTGCTGATGTCCTTCGACAAAATGAGCTTCTAAACAGTGGCATTCTTTAATCAAGAACGTCTGATCTTGAGCCAGAGTGCAGCATATAACTCAACTAACCGTTTTCCAGCATAACAACACCAACACACTGCTAGAACAGTAGAAACAAAGAGTTGAATTGATATAACAATGTACTTATAGTTGTAATTAAAAAAAGTATGACGGCCAGTTGCACAAGACAAAACAGATAGGAATTTCCGCAACGCAAACCAGAGTTACATTTTGCAACACGATCTATAAGATATTGCTTTTAATCATTCATTGTCTCTTTGTCAAATCCACCGCGCCCACTATTGTTAGAACCTATGCAAAATCTACGCATGTACACAGGTCCAAAGACATTGCATGCATAAAATGAAAATTAAACGAATGCAATTTTAAGTTTGGGATTCCATCCAAGTAGGCTCAAGCAGTATAATATGTACACGGTCGTAGCGGCCCTGTTCTCTGCGCATCTGGCTCTCAACAACCGCAATTGCAGGTCCCGCGTCTAAAAACGCAGGTATTATATTAACAGCCGCGGGCCAAAAGCCAGTTACATGTGTGGCCACAATTTTCTTTTGATACAGTATGTAGATTGAGTCTGAGCGCGTTGCGCAGATGACAACATCGGGGCCATCATATGAACCAAACGCCCTAAGAGGAAGCGAGAACACGCGTGTTATAGGATAGTCAAGTTGCGCATAGGGAACTAACTCAAACCCGTCTAGCACAAACAGCCGACCTGCATCGTCGCCAATCATAGCCTGCAAATTGTGCCTGGTTGGCGGCAGGCGCACTTTGTCGCCTGTACCGCTCCCAAGAAAAACACCAGGACACAAAGCATTGCATGGCGCAGATAAGGCTATTGTATGTACTGGTACTCCGCGTGAAAGTAGCTGCACATGGCCAGTGCCAGAGGCGACAAGAACGTAGTTTGTAAATAAACCATGTCTATCGGGCAATTGCACTGAACAGACATCTCTAATGGTAAGGTCTGTCAATTTGCTTTCTTTTCCAGCCAACACGCTTCTCGCAGGATTTGAAGGCGTTGAAATGTCTATCTGTGCTTTCCATGCGACACCCTGAGCATGGCAGTTTATTACAGTCCCGCTCATATCACCAACCAAGAAACTACTTGGAGTGTTTGGATTGCAGTCTGGCGCTAGTGCGGAGATTGGTTCGGCATAAGTTTTTCGAGAAAACATACGACCCGAAAAATATGTCGTGATACGACCTTCTGCATCTCCAGCAACCACGCCACATTGTGTCTTCGTACTTAATTTAGTTTCGTTATTGATAGAAGTAGAGTCATCGTGTTTTGTTGGTTCTAGTGCCAACAGTTTCTGGATTGCTGGTCCGCCGGGACCTTCAAGAATTGAGGTCGTTTGGTCGCTGTGTACAAGTGCTATGCAACCAAGATGTGTACCTATCGCTATTGTCACATAGCCATTCTGCATAGAATCGTCTGTATGACTTTCTGTGTTGACTGATGGACATACTGCAATGGCCGCTGTCGCGCCGATATCTGGAGGTAGGTCTAGCACTATCTTCTCACTTAAACAAAAGCCACTAATATCTGGCAAGTGCTCAGTGTGGTAATCACTTGTGCTCAGGCGTGGCCGTTTGACCTGTGTCATTTCAAACCTTGTAGATTACGTATTTGAAAAAATAAACAAAAAGCCCAGGATAAACGCTGAATCAGTTAGTGGCGTCGCCGGCGCGCAGTGATGAGGACCGTTATTTATTAAACTTTTGAAAATCCTCTTGCGTGGGAAACAGTTATGGACCATGAAGCCTAGTAGTAAATTTTAGAGTGAAAGTCACAAGGCCCGTATTGTTTTTTCAGTATGCTGCCACTTTGTGGATTGTAGCCACATCCTTGTGTGCAAGTTTCTAACTGCACAAAAGTAGTGCTAAACCCTCAGGAGCATCAAAAATATGCCCGGAGCACCGTTTGCACTATTGATCAATGTGGTCTGTCGCCTGACATGAAGAAAGTTGTAGAGGACTTCCTAAGTGTACTGCTACACATCAGATCTACTAGCGATGGCATCTCTAGTTATTTTGAGAAATAAAAGTATATATAAATTACCACTATTCAACGCGACGTACTATTAGACTATGTAATAAAGATACAAAAAACATTTAGCCAAAATAGCCAATATGCAGCCCATTAGACACATTTCTCGATAGCCACATTTACAATATGTGGGTACTGATACGGAGCACTATCCTTAATTCGGTGTGCTATAGCGGTATATTCAGCCTGTATCTGTAGCTGCCTTAAAGTCTTAAGCTGAATAAGCAGTGTCTGGATGACACGAGACACTCCGTTTTCGTCTCTGTCAATAAATTTTATAAGCAGGGTCTCTAGCTTTGTAGCTAAGGGCATTGCAATAATCTGCTGCATTTCTTGATAATGGCTCTGGTTGGCAGATCCTAAATTGGTATCATCAAGTTTAAGCGCATGGATAGCAAGAGTGATAAGGCTTGGAAGGCGGTATAGTAGCTTCAAAGTGGACTTGAACATTACTGTCTGATTTAAATCTAGATTTGTAAGTGATTCCCACATGGTCGAATTGGGCTCCAGTGCGAGTTTAAATCCGTTCAAAGGCTTATAAGGTAGTAATGCCATCCCAGTATTATTGAAGATCCAGCCTGTAGCCCTGCGAAACTCTGCCGCATCATCAAAAGCACTAGCTTTACATATCTTCACTGATAGTTTTGTAACAGCCCCAAATTTCAGACCACCACATAGTACCAAAGCTGAGATAGTGCCATGAAAGTCAAATTGTGTCAAGCTCATACAAAAAAGTGGCTGGAATAGTCCAAAGCTGGGCGGGCAGTTCTTAAACACAAGCGACTTTAGCTTTGGACATTGTAGTTGATATATTCGACGAGTATCCGAAGGCTGTCCTGCCCAGTCACTGTCATAACATACAATTGCATCATCCTTAAAATGCAGCTTTAGTTCCTCGAGGTTTGAAAATGTTATTTCATCAGAGGTCATGTCCTTTTGAAAATATCTCCAGGAAAAATCGTGCGAAACGTTGTATAGGCGCAAGACTCGCAGTGAATCAGCACAGATATATGGAAGCTGGTGTGTGGCCGTGGAGCTCAGTGTCAGGTCGATAAATGTGAGTTTTAAAATAAAGTGGGATTCGAGAAACGACAATGGGATATTCGCATTAATGCTAATAAGTTGATTCTTATAATAGTTGATAAATCTACTACACATATTTACGGCATCTTTGTCTTTGTGTGGATGACAAAGAGTAATGTCACTAATATTTGGCAAGGCATTGATAATAGCTGTAACCGTGGCATTTGCTGGCATCAAAGCGCCCGCTTCACGGACATTAGCACAATCTATGTAAAGCTTACGAATGCTTGTCCACTGCGTATTTGCGCGTGAAAGGAAGTTATAAATTCTATCCACCATTTTCTTCCAAGATTCAGTATAATTTGAAACAACTCTCAGATTGGTGACAAGATGCTCCCCGCCGTTAGCTACGATTAACTCAATATTAGAGTGCTCTTCAGAATAATACCCAACTATCCTACCTCCACCGTAATACCCATTATCTGTGATATGCTGTTTGGATACAAAGCTGATAATTATAGATGAGTATAGCTGCGGCTTTGCTGCCTCTCGCCATGCGCGATTCACAGCTAAGAAAGCAAGGCACTGCTTCCAATTGTCAAGAGTTCTTAAGTTACTGCCAATGGCAAAGCGAAACACCAATTCTAACGCTATCGATGTCATACCAGTGACAACCATTTTTTTTTCTTGAAGAAAAGCTAAAGAAAATAATAATGACAATATTGATGGGAGGGTTGGGTAGCAGAGAAAAGAAAGTAAATAAATTTTGGATTAACAGCAACAATTATAAACCAAACATTCGACATTTATTTAGATCATAAAACTCCCTTAATCTAATATGCAGCTTCAGATTGTATGCTAGTCAGTAACCTTTATAATAGACATTCGAGTCCAAACTAAAGAAACCTTAGTAGAAACCTTGCTGGTAGAATGTTTTGCAAGAGAGTAAACAACAATCAGGAATTATTAGACAACGCTAACAATGCACACGATTCTGTGTGGAAAATACACAAAAAATGTGATTAGTTAAGACTCCAAAGAATGTGTCGAGTAGCAATTTAATAGGTAGCTGTTGCTTTCAGCAATATTAATGAATATGGCACTAAACCATTAAACTGCTGCTATAATAAAATATCCAGATAAACAGGCAAAATTAAAATTTTGGATGTTTTATACAAACATGCGCGTTGGTTTAGATGTAGTATTTCGCAATGACCATTTGCGAGACCTCCCGGTTTTGCTTTCATCCAATGAAAGCCGCAAACCTGCCAGCGCTCGATTTTCGGGCAGCTTATCATTTGTAAGGCTTTTCCGTGCCTCACGGCCAAGCGCAGTGGCTATCCTAGAAGTAGTAGATTTGCTTGATGTGTTTTGTGGGTAGCATGTGCTGAGTGTCGACCGTAATTTCAGCTCAACTGTATAACAAAATGCGCAGTCGCATGAGGTATGGCATGTACAGTTGCACGCATCCGACTGGCTAAGGCAGCACTCGTTTTTCTCCCATCCACGGCATTTACTGCAACCCATGTTTGTGTGTTTATGGTTATATAGCAATCCAGACAGAGCAAATGCGACAGTATATAAAATAACGTTGCAAATATACAAGAAAGTGTAGTGGTAAGCAAAAAAATAAAAAATATCGCAATAAAGAGAATACCAAACGTTGTTTACTAATGTGTTCTAAAAAATATGAGACAGGCCTTTCTTCTGGTATTTAAGTTTGGAAAAGAGTGGTGGAAGACGGCTTCGTGGTGCAGCTGCTGCCTGTGCTTTTATACCCACGTTGTGGCTGCAGCAGAACCCCAAAAATCCATACAGATTCACTTCATTCAGCACAGCCAGAGTTGGCAAACGCAAACAGATTCGCAAGTGATGAATTTCAAAGAACGCACAAATTTTCGTGAATTTTTCATTCTAGAGTTGCCGCATCATCTGCGGCCTGCATCATCCTTAGAAGCGCATCTGATGGTTGGGAAATCTCTCCTTTGCGAATCATTTCCTGTGTAGGACTTTGTTGGACTGTGCTGGCTTTTGAAAATGAAAAGCGTAAACGGAACAGTACGCGGTGCAAAAACAAAGCCTTTGACAGCATCTGAAAAAAGGAACAAGAAAACAAAAGCACGCTAGGCCGCTAACTACAACAGGCTTACACCAACACAAGGCGTTTCAATGACGCAGGCGCGCACACATATCAACACCAAGCAGCGTAATGGTTTGCATCCGCAGCTGCTTTGCTGAAGCTGTCTAGATTGTCTGTGTCGGTCTGGCAGTGAAAGACAGATCTGTTCTGTCGTGTATTGTGCAAGGACAACACAGCACACATTGCTCTCACATTGTTTCTGATGTCCGTCTTGCAAACACTTTTCATTCCGAAAGTGGTATGCATGGTAGCAACAAAAGGCAAACAGCTAGCCCGAATTGAATACGAAAAGAGTTGCAGATATGGCTGGCGTGCTAATCGTCAGGTTAGACAAGGTGACCATATACGAAGCACACATTCCAAAAACGGCATTATCTGAGCTGGATCTGCCAAAATGAAAACAACAAAACGCGGTGCTCCCCAAAAAGCCTCTTGATCATAAACTACAAGTATTTCGAATGGGCCTTTCATTGTCTGGAAAACCCGTGACGCTTACAAAGCTGCATTAGCAAAGTAATAGCAGCTGTAGACGTGCTGCTGCTAGGCAATAGTCATCTGAGAAAAACGTAGAACACATGCCAGCACAAGTCGGCTTCTGGTTTGCCACATCTCTTTTGTTGAGTTTTCCTTGTTGCAAGCGTCCATATATGGAAAACCACCAGCCGCAATTAAGTGGCATCTGTTTTAGCTAATGACGCTAACTGTGCTAGAGATTGTGCCTGTCGCTGTAGTGCCACATCAAAGGCGTCAAGTTGTGCTACTGCCCAGCACGATATGGCGCAGATGGTCTAAAATTGACTAGCGACGAACTTGTGGCTTCTGTGTCTGATAAAAGCAGGCACACAATTGCCAGAGGCGAACATGCACATACTGGAAGCAAATGTTGTGATTATGTTGCCTTTTTCATTATGCTACATTTTAGCACATAATTAGCTATATAGTGTTATTATTTACTTGCACGACTGCGTGCAATTGTGATAATGCTTTTTAACTGACATAGCACATAAATACAAATTTAGTGTAGCGAGTATTGATAGGATTTTCTAAATAGCATAATATGTTCTTGCAGTATTTGTGTTAGCTAGAAGCCTCAAAGAATCAATAATGTTATTGAATTGTGTTTACACTATAAAGTCAAAACTATGTCTATAAGTTATTTCAGTTATCCTGAATAGATTTAGCTTTGCGCAGTTGGCGGCAGATTGGCTAGCCAGGACGTGGCGCAGCAATAAGTACAAGGTATTTGCGTGTATTTACATCCTCATCAGGTTATCGATTTGTTCTTCTGTAGGCGGGTCGAAGATTGTAATTCTAGCCATAATTTCACGTAGTTTTTCGAACATTGAATGTATATATAAGAGATAGCTTTAAAATAACGAAGTACTAGTTAAATGTTAGATAATTTTATTCTGCTGTGGAAGGTAATGCAATATAAATCAAAAAACCAAGGCATTTACAAAAAATTTTGGGCCCTACACCACACGCTTTTATATTGACGACGCTGCCTATCGAAATCGGACTAAGCAATTGTAACGCAATAAAGAGAAACGCATGCATGTGTCAGATACTTTGTTTTTATTCAATGCAGCTGTTCACCCACTGCATAAGGGTGCATCTATTGTACTATGCTTATTGCCCAAGGGCAATAGCGTGGCTACAATTGTAGACACCATGAAACAACAATATTGTAATTGCATCCTATCTTATTATGCAACTGCCAGAACTCTCTTTGGCTGCCCTATGAGCCTTTAACGCAATTATCGGAAACAACATACTGGGTTAGACTTGGTAAAGTGTGCAGCTAAAAGACAATAGACTCTCTGTATTCATAGAACAGACTAAAAGTGAGTTGTGTTTGCGCTTGCTAATATTGGCATTGTTTTCCAAAGACCGCTTTTTTGGGTGAGTGGTACTGTGCTATGCTCTCACATGCATTTGCGAATACCAGCAGATTCATAACGGTTTCTCAGTCAAATAATAAAACTGCACCAACAGTAAATAAGCGATTATATATAGAAGTAGGTTTAGGCGTGTCGTGCTTCAAAGTACACTAACTTATTATCTACTAAGGATTTATAGCAGAAAACAAGGCGTATGATGTTGTCAGTTGGTTAAAGTATGTAATACATGATTAATTTTCGTCCTGAAATTAAAAAATTATTTTGCTTCATGGCAGTGACACTGCAGGTGCTTGACATACATGTAAACCTTAGTCAATATGTAAAATATTCATGTATTGAAAAAACTTTGCAAAATTGTCCCCAAATTATAAACCTGAGACAAACCACCAGATTTGTTTCTGCCTTCAATAGGGTCACTTTAAAGCAGAGTATAAATAATATTATTTTTAGATGTCAAACTATTCGCACACATAAAGTGGGCTTGACAATTGATTTAATAATTTTTTGATAATTCTTCTCTTAAAAATTACAACGTCCAGAAATAAGCTAGTATATTATAATAGTAGTACTGCTGGTGTTGTTTCAAATAACATATATGTTTTAGTTTTGTTATACAATGTATCTTACAAAATGGTTTTACATTCATATAACCAATTGAATTAATTTTAGTGCAACTTTTTGAAGACATGATTACTT
>JANBTM010000164.1:14252-28458 GCA_027578695.1 Coemansia sp. RSA 1365 | reverse complement strand
ATACACACACATTATTTACATATCCCAGAACCCCAAATGTAACAAAGTTCGGGTAAAATGTAGTTTAGTTGTCAATCAATGTGTTTTTGCAAAGTACTATAAAATTCCATACACCACAAATAACATGGAAAAACAATAGTTAAGGAAAATGGCATACGATGGAGACAGAACAACAAAAAAAAGCAATGTTGTAAAGTTGGAGATTAAAAAAAGGTCTGAAGGATGCGCACCAGTAATAGAAGCAAAGGATAGACGGAAATGTTACTTTTGCTCAGTCCGAATCAAAGCATGTTAGGAAGTCTTGTTGATAATGTTTTTAAGCACTATCGCACAAAAAAATACGACAACGACGCCGAAAGTAATCACATACTTGCAATGCCGCAAGATAAATGCAGAATGGAAAGGAGGAGAAAAAAAAAAAAAAAAACCACCATTAGGAACAGCAAACAAACGCCATTGCAATAAACAAGTTTGATAGGAATGAAATTGGATATTTCAGATAAACAATTATAGTTGCGTGTAACTTACTCTTGCTTCTTTGTGCTAGCAGCATGGGACTCGTTGCCAGCCTCCTCATCTTCCTCTTCGTCCTCGCCCTCCGCAAAGCCACCAACCTCAAGCTTCTTGGTGCGGTAATTCTCATAAAGCACATCCTCAGTGTAGTTAATCAAATCAGCAATGTGCGAGTTGAGCAGAATGTAGCGCAACAGCACAAAGTCGCACTGCGACTCATCGTCAATCTCGATAGTACCCCAGGGATAGCGGCGGACTCTAACCGAGCCATACTCGTTATCTATAACCTCGTCGCAAGTGACCACGGAGAATGGAATGAAATCCATGATCTCGCGGTTCTCTTTCAGCGCGTCCGAGTCGGACTCGTCCCAACAAAAGTTGTAGACGGGAAGCTTGTAAAAGTCAATATCACGCATCACATTCTGCTTGAATGTCGCGAGCTCATCAACAGTCAGACTGTCTGCACGGCCAATCACGGGAATGATGTTGACGTATTCGCCCAGGCGCCTGATCAGCTCCACGTCCAGCTCGCGCAGCGAGTGGCCGGTAGGAGGAATAAAGTAGATCAGCACATGCAAGCGGTGATCGCGGTATCTGCGGTTGCGCTTGATCCGGCTTTCCTCAACCAGCACTTCATCAAACTGCGCCTCAATGTAGTCTTGCAGTTGCTTGAAGCAGCTGGTGTTGTCGAGCCCGTCGCCAAATCCTGCAGCGTCAATGACCTTCAGGTTGATGCGTGTGCCTTCCTCCTCCAGATTGACCTCATACGTGTCAAACTTCATCGGGTCCGCGACATTAGCAGTGTCTGGGTTCGGCGCCTCGGTGGGAGGAATAACCTCGCGCTCGCACAGCGTATTGAGGAAAGTGCGTCGTCCAAGCCCCGACTGTCCTACACAGTAAAAAAGGAAATACAGATGCACAACGCCGCAATAGAGCCCCGCCGGAGGCGCAGACGATGTCGATTCAGCAACACAAGACAAAAACACACATGCACTAGCAAATCGCCAACAACAGCAACCAGTAAACAAAAGAAATCCCAACAATACCAGGGTTTTGTCGTCTGCTACGCCTCCCTCTTTGTCTTGCTCTTTGGACTCCCAAACACGGAATGAAAAGCACTAGCAATGAAAGCAAAAAAAAAAAAGAAAGCCAACGAACCCAGCTGTGTGTGATGTTGACATCGTCTTCGTTACACTTCCACGCAAAAAGAGGGGAGAGAAAGCCAAGAGGACGACCAAACTGACGGGATCCCCTCTCCAGGGCCTTCATCCTCCCTCCTCTCTAACCATCCAAAGGGAGCTTGCACTGTTTTCTGGCAGGGCATTCACGCTATGCGGGCTCCAGGACTGAGAACAGCGGTGGTCCTTGTCATATCAAAAGTAAAACTTACCTACAAGCATGATGTTGTAGGTCATGCCGCGCTTCTCGGACTTGTAGCGGTAACTACTGGGACGTGGAGTAATGGCGCGTGAGCTCATGTTGCTGGCAATTGAGGGTGCAGATGGAGCCATGGTCTTCAAAGGAAAAAAAAGTAGTAAGGAAAATATAAAAGAGTGTTATTCACGGAGCCTAAAAAAAAACTAAAGCGAGGCAGAGAGGGAAAAAAATAAACGGTTTGGTTCGGTAAGTGTTAGAAATGAAAAGGGAGGAAGATTCGACGTGCTTGGTTAAAAGAATGAGGAAGAAAAAGAAGCCAAGGAAAACTCTACAGGTGGGAGAGAGGGTGCAGCTGGTGTGCGTTGATATTCTGAGAAGGATCGGACTGTGTTTTGCTCTTCGTCAGACCACAGCCCATCGATGCAGCCGCCAGTAGCAACAAGGCGCCGCGCAGCAAGCAAACAACGGAGCAAAAGGGTGGGGGGCTTAGCTTGGCCTTTAGATTTTGTTGAAGTAAAGCTTGTGCAATCTACTGCGCCGCCCTTTATCTCGGGAGCCACTTTATGGCAAGTCCAACTCGCGGGCAAAGGGGTCCCGGGCGTCCAACGCCCCACGATCTTCGGCATCTGGTGGCAGTAGCACATCCACAGCTGCAGGGTCGGCCAGGGGAGCACCATCTGCTACTTCCTTCTTGCTAGAAAACGGTAGGTTTCCAGTGTCGGCCAGAAACACATTCCTTGCAATATGGAAATAGAACCCTGGGCGTGGACAGAACTTGCCACTATCTAAGATGCCTTCGATAGATCCATACTCATGCATCAGCCGCAGTGCTGTAATCGGACCGACCTTCTCGATGGTAGAGGCAAAGTCTGTGCCGCACAGAATGCACAGATCCACAAAGGCCCTGTGCGACAGTCCAAGCTCTGTGCACGCAACCTGCACGTCAACAAGTCTCATTGCTGTAGAAGTACCAGCCGAGTAAAAACCACGCAGCAGTCGTGCGCCAAATACCACTACATCCAAGTCTTCACTGCAAACAGCATCTGCAACACCATGGCGACACAAATGCGCGCACACACCTTCACTCTCTCTGGAGTCATCGACAACGTGCGTGGCAAAGCCCAACGCCGCCATCAACTCCACACAATCTGCAACCATGTCAGGAGTCAGCGGCTCGGTTCGTCTTTGCAATGTTGCTAGACGCTCAACATGATACTTTTGCAGACTTGCTAGCGCTTGAGTGCTGTCAATGCATCTGTCGAAGGCACCTTCGAGGACACGCGTAGCTCCGAGCTGGAACAACAGAAGTCGACAGACATCGGCCTCCAGCTGTTCAATGCGCCAGTTGATTGTGACATGGCGAGGCTTTTCCTTGCCTCCAAACGTCTCCACTTGGCCCTGCAGCCAGTCCACCGCCTTGTTTCGATCAGTGCTCGGCTGTGATGCAGATGTGTCTAATAGCTGCAAGTTGATGTCATTCATAATGCTGATACGCTCGGCTCGAGACTGCTCGCGCTCCAGATCAGACAGAGTGCGCAGGTGATCCATATTGCGTCTCGTCAGTTCAACTTCCTTCCCTGCCGCGCGAAGCTTGCCATCAAACACAAAAATAGGCGTGACGCCCAATGCACGCACATGTCTACCCAGATTACGCATTCCGCGCAAATGTCGCAGACTGTCCAGTCCACCGTCGGTTCCCTTGAAGAAGCGTTGCACGAAGATGTTGCTATCCACAGCCACTGTCCACCCTGCCAGATCTTCTGGCAATGGCATAGTGATGCACTTTGGTGCAAACCGCGCAAGCAGCGGCATCAATCCCCGCACACCCATGTCTTCTTTTTCTCTTTTCGCACGCTGCTGCAAGTAAGTGATCGAATTGGTATATGTA
This sequence comes from Coemansia sp. RSA 1365, assembly GCA_027578695.1. NCBI lineage: Eukaryota > Fungi > Kickxellomycota > Kickxellomycetes > Kickxellales > Kickxellaceae > Coemansia > Coemansia sp. RSA 1365. The sequence goes on along the minus strand of JANBTM010000164.1, from coordinate 24,680 downwards.
TTAATAATCTCTAACTCTGATGTGCACATGCACTTTCGATATTTTTGCTTTTGAAATAGTTTGCCACCTAAATGCACAGCCACATCATCAAAGATCAACAAGGGGTAAAGGCACGAGTACAGAATTGGATATCACGAAGAGTGTATACCAGCAAGTCGGCCAGCGGCAACAAAAAGCCGCATACTATGTCGAATGACGACATTGCGAAGCCGTTTGTGGGTTTAGAATGGTCACGCTGGTCGCCCTAAACATAGGGGTAGTGAAAGTAAAGCTTCGCAAGTGTCTTCCCATGCGCTCACATGCAATGCGCACAAGGAGTAAGCTCTTTTTGAAGACATGGATGCCTTCTGGGTGCTTCTCACAAGTGCTGCCAAGCAGAAGCCGTATGAATCATGGCTGACAATCTCCCATGTTTTTCCTCATGCTTGGCCAAATCCTTAGTATACACCGCATGCAATGGCCGAATGTCTCGGTGGGATTGCTGTCTTGTGTACGCTCCATACCTCGTGTGCATTGTCTGAAAAAAAAGCACACATGCGCAATTAATGTAGCTTAGCAAAAAAGAGAGGGCCTCTCTAACCACATGTAATCGGGAAGTCTTCGCGACACGAGCTAGAATCCAACAACACGAGGAACAGGGGGTAAACGGCAAGAACACCGTCAGCCATGCGGTTAGATGCGCAAGCCTACGTCGCCCAAGCCAAGTAACCTCCCAGTCAGCTGGTTCCTCTGTCCTTCTACTTGCATCTCGTCATTTGTCTGCCGTTTGGTTTCTGTGCCGCTGCAGCATGCCGCATCTTTACCCCTGGCGTAGATCGCGGCACACTACAAACCAGCATGGGCCGTTTTCCATTGGCGACAATCTCCTTGCGATGGCTGTTTATAGAAATCTCGCATCTCTTTATGGCGAAGGCTTGCTGGCTGTCTAAAATCGCTGGTTGGCTGCAATTATTCATCTCAGTTGCTCCTCCAGCTTCGCTCCTCCCAAACGCAACCCCCGTGTGCCGTTGCTGTAAGATAGAAAACGCGGAACAACAATCCCTTATTGGCCCGCACTGACCACCATCATCATATCGCCACCTCTCCGCGACGTCATGAAACAATCCTCAAATGCATCGAAAAATCTCTAGAAGCTAAGCTCCATGCGTCGAGCCAGAGAAAGACTCATGCTGGCGCATGTGCGAAACACCTCCTGCTCAATTCCCACCAAAACGCGGGCCAGACTGGCTGCAGGCATTCGAAGCATACCGCCCCCTTCCAAGCGAATGTCAAATTCTAGACCCATTGCACCTACACGCTCCTCTTCGTTTAGAAGCGCCGGATCCAACACCGGTGTCAACTTCAAAACATCCTGTCCATTATCGCGCACCAGACTGCGGGCATCTACGCATGGATCAAACGTGCTAAATGCTGGATGTTGGTGAATGCGCTCCAGACAGCGGTCAATCGGGATCCATGCAAATGTGATTAAATCAAGGAGATCTGCTGGTCGCCAGCGTGCCTTGTACGTCATCTTGGGACACGAAGGAACATAGTATCCCATGTAGTAGTACTCGATCTGAGGACTGACTCTGTCATGCAATTCGCGCACTAGAGCTATCTCGCGCATTGCACTGTATGTACCTAGCGACAGATCCGAGAAATCAGGATCGTAAAACAGATACACTGACGATACACACCGAGGCAGAATGTCGATAACTCCGACTGCCGCTAGCCGGCCATCAATGTAGTAGCATTGATGATACGAACCCAGACCATGCGGCAACAAAGAATTAGATAACGACGCATCCATGTCATTCGCATCTGCCTCTGGTTGCTCAAAAAGCAACGGAGAGTTGCACAGGAAGCGACGGAATCCTGGCCGTGTGGAATCAATGTCGTCATGAATTGTTCGTTGGTACTTTTCAAATACCAAGTATTTTTCTTCCGAGAAATTCGCCGGCTCCAAACAAACCTGCAGACGATCGCCCGCAGTCTGTACTTGGTCTTCAAGCGGTACGCTGGTGTTGTCCGAGCGCTTTCCGCAGTCACGCAACAGTAGAGACCTCCGCCATTTACGCAGCACCTTCTTCTCTGAAGCGCGTAGTTCAACCAGCAGTGCATGCGTACGGATAGTGTAATATGCGCAACACGAGTCGCTGTGGTCTGTTAAATACAGCAGAGTCCCAGATCGTCGCCATCCACGGTCAATCAGCGTCTGGTAGTCGGCGCAGGTTAGCATTTGAGTACGTGCGGCAAAGAACCGCGACCCACTGGGCGTACCACAGTACCCACACTTGGATCGTCGCTGCATCCCCAATATTTGCACCTGCGACCTGTTGCATTTGTTGTTCTGTCCAAATTTGTCGTTTGATCCGTTTGTGTCTGATATACTAGACAATCCATTTAATTCTGTACTACTGCTGTTTCCGCTATTGGCAGAGCTGCAACCATCATGCGGAGGTTCGCTATTTTGTGATGGCGACGACGACATTGGCGCTGCTAAACTTTTAATTGCGTCCAATGTACAGGAAGAAGGACAGATAAGCGGAGCCGAGTCAGATTTGGTTGGAATTCAAGAGATAAGGGCTTTGTAGTAAGCGAGCCTACAGATGACAAAGATCGAGCATTCTTCTAACCTGTAGGATGCACCAGAGCGCGTGCAGAAGGTCGCCTACTTTCAGGATACTGCTGCAGTACGGGATGACACGTGATGGCGACGCACGCAAGGAAACGTTGCGACCGTTAATAGGATACGACAGCACGATTGTTTATAAGATATGGCGACACAAGCATTGGTATGCTCAAGCAGAGATGCATTGGGTGGGTTGAGTAGTTGTGAATTGGGGCATAATCATTTTCCAATCTCTTTGTAGGAGAGCATGGGGAGAGATGAGATGGGGGTGTGCATGCAGCAAGGAGAGATAGTGTTGCCTGTGTGCGGAGTAATTTCCTGCCAATACATTTTATACGTGCTTTGAATACAAGTACAGGCAATTGCATGTTTACAACCCCTTCTTCCCCAAACAACTTATACACGCTTTCGAAACACCGACATGCACAAAAAAAAACCCCCCTGCAAAGGAGAGCAATAGACAATATGCTGGAACGCACGTGCAGCTCGGCTGTGGCGCGAAAAGAGACCAAAGTAATCAAGCGTACGCATGAGCTATTTTTTAATCCTCAACATGCATTTGCCAAGAAAAAATATCCCCACTCCGCCAGATCTCAAACACACTTGTCGAAATATGAAGTACAAGTTATGCAGGGGGGAAGAAAGAGAGTCAAGGCATTCAAAAATGTCTTTTTAGACAAATTTAGTGATGTGGTTTTTTTTTTTTGAGCGCCAAAGGAATATTCCAAAAAACCGGTATGTTTCGCACAACCATGAGACTCCTTCTCTCCCACGTTCTGGTTAGAAAAATTGCTGCTGTTCTTGTGCATTGACACAATATTGGTGAAGCACGGCTTTTTCTTTCTCTGCTGACTTTACTGCGGTGCCCATTAGAGCAAATGTAAGGCGTCTGTCAGGGTAGAATCTTCCATGGCCAATATGCACATAATTGGTCAAGTAAGGAAAGAGCCGTCAACCGCCACTCAAGCATTGTATAGAAAAAAACAAATAATCCAAAAGCCCGAAAAATGGTGGAAATAGAACGTGACATTTATCTACACACAGAGCGCAGTATGTTTGTGTTGTTCTCTTCTGGTATGCTTGTCGCCAAGACTATCTATATACATGCTAAAAAGTACCCGAACTAAAATACTAATTGTCCGTGTTTCAAGAAAATACAACAAAGGCACCGGCTAGTTATGAATAGCAAAACAATTAGATGTTGATATGATAAATGTGACTTTATACAAAAAAAATATATAATTGCAAATAACTACAAATACAGAGCGCAAATAATATGAATAAGTGTGTGTGCAAGGAAGGGAATGTGATGTTTAACTGATCAGAAGCGGTTGTGATGGTGATGCTTTGCATTGGTGGAGGCTGCAGCCTGGGCACGCATGCGACGAGAGTTCATGCGCTCCTCAAATTCCTCTGTGTAGTGGCTGTGTGTTCCTCCTCCAGGTACGCGGCCTTTGTCATCGCAAACACAAATTCGCTGCAAGACATCCGACTGTAGAACCTCATCCATGGTTGGTCGAGCATGTGGATCTGGATCAAGCATGCGGTGGATTAAACGTCTGGTGCGCGAGTCAATGCGACGGAAGCCCTCATACTCACGGCCGTTGCGCACAGCTTCAAGGAAACGTGCATATCTGGGATCCTCCTCCTTTGCCACACGCCAAGGGTTACCATTGTAGATCATCGAGTAGTAGACAATAGCCGCCGACCACACATCCACTTTGCGTCCGTCGTACGACTTGCCCGAATACATTTCCGGCGCAATATAAGGATCAGAGCCACACAGTCCACGCGACTTGTGAATGCGTTCTTCCCAAGCAACACGAAAGACATCCGCAACGCCAAAGTCAGTAATCTTGAGAGTATTGTGAGTATCAAGCAACAAGTTTTCGGCCTTAATATCACGATGGCACACGCCAAGCGAGTGCAGATGCGCGATGCCCTGACACATTTGCTTGAAGCAGCACTCCTGCTCAGGCAGCCCCATGTTGCCATCCAAAATGACAGTGTAAAGATCACCGCCAGGGCAGTACTCCATTACTTGACACCAGTTTTTCTGCGGGTCCTGAATCAAGTCCAGCGTGCTAACCACATTCTTGTGGTGCATGCTAGACGAAATACAATACTCGCTGGTCAGCCTCTTGACAAAGTCGCGCTCGCTCAGGCCAGGGCTCTGTTTGCGGAAGCGCTTAATTGCGTATACCTGCGGCCCATCGCGGTGCTGTTTGTATGCAACACGCACCACTGCGGTTGCGCCGCTACCAATGCACTCGCGCGAGCAGGTGCCGTACTTTTGCTCAAAAGTGCCGCTGGTCTCAGACCCGGCTGTGCGGCGATGCGGCGCAGTACCGCTGGCCGACGAGTGAACGGACGGCGCCGGCGAAACACGCTTGGGGGTGGCACCAGTGGTACCAGCAGCAGTGCCAAGAAAACGCTGCATCAGACTGGGGCGACGGTCAACACGCGGTGATGCAGCAGCAATTGCCTGCGTAAGAGATGTGTCGGACTCCTCATCTGCAGACTTGCGGCGGAGCGGCTGGTGCGGCTGTGCATTGACGCCAAGCTTCACCGCCTGCGGTGATTTGGCAGCCTGGGCAGCCATATTGGGTTCACTACACAGGGTGTGATCGGAATGTTGGCTGCTGGTGGAGATGTGTCTGCGAACGTCAGAGGCGGGAATACAAGAGCCCTTTGGATTTTCAGCAGGCTCTACCGATGTGGTGGTTTCCGCAGCCATCGCTGTTTGATTCAAATGGTGGTGGGAAAGGTGAAAGTATTAGGTGGCTGAATGAACGAGACAAAAAAAGGGCAGCTACGTTATATCCCTTGTCCAAGAAAAATTTCGTTTCAGGCACAAAAACAAGAGTACCTATTGCAGACGCCGCTCAGCAGAAGCAAGAATAGGCAAAAAAATTTAACAAAAGTGTTTCGAGATGTGGGGTTATAGTAGTGCGTAATTTTTTTCTAGTTAAAGAAGACGCAAGGCAATCACCACAACAGAGGTGGTAAAGAATAAAAAAGTTAATAAATGACAACTCCAGAAAGATCTTTATTTCTGAAGAAAGTAGAAGACAAGCTCTCTTCCAAGCTTAGGAAAGCTAGAACAAAGGCAGAAGGCAAAGCGATAGCGAGAGTTGAGATACAGTGAAAAAAGGGCATCTAAAATCCCCTCCACACCTGGCCCTTTTATGAGAAGGGGAGGTTGACTACAAGAGCAAGCCAGACTTTTTTTTTTTCCGTGCCCTTTGGTGGGGAGAATGAAGCGCGAGCCAAAGCGCGCGGGCATAAGAAAAAGAGGGAGGGGGTGTGACTGGGGGAGGTCACGGAGGGCGGTTGAAACAAATGCAGAACCCACCCCCCTGTGGGTTGGTGGGCGGGCCAACGCTGTTGAACAGCCCACCCCCTCCCCTTACTCGGCGCTTTGGGAGTGGACAATTTTGGCTCTCCAGGCAGACAAGACGTGAATGAGGCCATTCGCTGGACATGCCTCTCTCGTTTTCTCCCTTTGCAAACCAGAGCGTCGCGGCCCATCTCGACCAATAGCCAGGCATCATGCCACCACTATTCCTTTTATTTCTGGCCATCGAAGAGAAAGCCTCGCCTTCCACAGAACTCAGCTTGCTCATGAACCCCCCACACCCTTCCTTTTCTCGTTTGTCCACAGCAGCCATTGAGCTCCATCACTTCGGAGTGGTGATATGCTTGGCTGGACGAGTCAGAAGCTCATTCTTGAGTAAATGTTTATGCCTCTTGCGTATCCTTTGCGTGAATGGCTTGTGCACGGTCACCCTTTGTAACAATTCAGAGGCCACAAGGAAGACAGGGAAATAGAGGTGTGCGTGTGACCAACAAAGCGAGTTGACTTCATTGACTGCAGTAGACACACCAGAAGACAAAACACCCCGCCAAGGGCTTTTAGTTGTTTGGTTAGCCCATGACGCACACAAAAGAGAGGCGACGCCTCTTAGGGAAATCTAGAAACATGGGGGGAGAAGGGAAGAGATGTGGAATGTGTGCTTGTTTTTTTCCGCAACCTCCAAGGATAATTGAGACAGATGCATATGTTTGCAGAACAGGAATTTTCTGTACGTTTCAGTGGGGCTGTTTGTGTTCTTTCTTTCGGCAAGCAATTGCTGCGGTAGTGCCGTGCTCTAGAAACCACGAACCCCTGGATCCCCAACGGCTTTCCGACAAAACGTTGGCGAATCCACTCTGCAGTTTCAATCCGGGAAATTGACGGAATTTCTGTCGTGGACGCAACTGCCTGATCCATCAAGCATAAGATATGATTATCAGCAGCTAACAAGACAGCATAATCACCAGGATCTTTCTGAATTACTGGAACGGAGGTGAATCACTTGCTGGGCGTGGCGCAGGAACAGCGAAATCATTAGCATTAGTTAGCGCTTATCGCAGCGAGGCCTTATATCAACAACCATTTCTTTCTTTTGACTCTACGTTTAATACTACGCTTATATACATATTTTCGGAGGGGTTTTTTACAGGTAAAAGACAAGTTTTGAGGAAAGAAACAATGCTTGTGCCAAAGATCACATGGGCGGGAGGGCTCGAGACAACAGTGGAGCGCGCTGTTGGACTGCTACCAACGATGCTTTACGCTGATGCACAGCAGGCAGTGGCTGCAGTTGACAGCGGTGACGCAGCGGTTTGGGCCAACATGACAGCTGCAGAGGCGAAAGAGCTGCTGAACCGCGGCGTAGCAGTTGCAGTGATTGACGCAACACAGAAGACCGAGGACATTGGCGTCGACAAGGAGCGGCTCGCAGTGCGATACACGACGACCGAGGTGGCGATCAGCGGAGTGGAGCCAGTGCTGCAGCGTGCGCAGGATGATGGACTTCTACGCGCCGGTGCAGTGGTTGTGGAGATGACGGCAGCGCAGATCGACGTGGCGGTCACCACCGGCGGGTTGGAACGGCTAGTAGATGCTGCAACGGCGTGCGTGTTAGGCTGCAGTGGTTCAGCGCGCGTGCTTGTCGAGCAGCATGGCAGTGCGTGGACGCTGGAGCAGTTGCGCACAGTGGCGGCGAGCGGGGCAGACGCAGTGGTGGCGGCTGAGGACCTAGCAGTAATAGAGGATTCCGTAGAGGAGGGTGCGGTACAGGCCGCACAAGATGCCCGTCTGTCGCTTGCGGCAGCTTTTATTGCTGGAAGCGGGCTGCACTCTGATCGTGCAGACGGCTTGCTTACAACGGTAGTGGTGGACGAGCAGGGTGTGTGCCTGGGTGTGGCGTACTCTAACAGCACGAGTCTCGCGGCAGCGCTGGCGGCAGCGCAGGGTGTGTATTGGTCGCGGCGGCGCGGACTGTGGCATAAAGGACTGACGTCTGGGGCTACGCAAACGCTTCTGAGCGTGGCAGTGGATTGCGATAGCGACGTACTGAGATTCTGCGTGCAACAGGGCGGCGCAGGTTTTTGCCACCGCGGCACGCGCACGTGTTTCGGCGCGGCTACGGGGCTGTCTGGGTTGGCGCAAACACTGGCTGCGCGGCGCAAGCAGGCGCCGGCAGGATCGTACACGCAGCGGCTTTTTAACGACGCGGAGCTGTTGCGTGCAAAGCTGGTTGAGGAGGCCGGAGAGCTGGCAGACGCCGCAGAACCCGCTGACGTGGCATTTGAGGCTGCAGACGTGTTGTACTTTGCAATGGTTAAGTGCGCAGCGCACGGTGTGACACTGGCAGATGTCGAGCGCAGTTTAGACCGCAAGCACAGACAGGTGGTGCGGCGCCGGGGGGACGCGAAGCCCGGTGCATTGAGCTCGAAAGAGGCGGCAGGTTCAGAAGAGGGATCTGCGAAGCCATCTACATCCATTGCAAGCCCCTCCACTACATCCATTCCTCGCACATCTGTTCTTTCCCTTGGCATCCGCGCCGCTCTGCCTGGTGAGCAGATTCGCATGCGTGTGTACGCGGATGACTCGCTGACGGTGGATGAACGCGCAGCGCTGCTGCAGCGACCCATTGTCGACTCGCAGGAAATCATGCGGCGCGTTCAACCGATCGTCGACGCGGTGCGCACCCGTGGTGACGCGGCAGTGCGCGAGTTTACCGCACGCTTTGATAGTGTGACGCTTGATGCGCTGGTTGTACGCGCACCATTTGACGTGCCTACACTGCCCGCAGCTGTACGCGCGGCTATCGATCAGGCATATGCCAACGTCCACGCGTTCCACGCCGCTCAGCTTGTTGGCGACACGCACGTTGAGACTATGCCGGGTGTTACGTGCTCGCGCTTTTCTCGCGCTATTGAGCGTGTTGGTTTGTACGTGCCTGGTGGGACCGCCGTGCTGCCGTCTACAGCGCTGATGCTGGGTGTGCCCGCGCAGGTTGCCGGGTGCCGCGAGATTGTACTGGCTACGCCGCCGCGTGCCGACGGGTCTATTGTTCCAGAAGTGCTGTATGTTGCCCACAAGGTTGGGGCCACCGCTATTGTCAAGGCTGGCGGCGCTCAGGCCATTGCCGCTTTGGCCTACGGCACCGAATCCGTTCCCAAGGTTGACAAAATTTGCGGCCCCGGCAACCAGTACGTCACCGCCGCCAAGATGCTGGCCCAAAACGATACTGCTGCCATGGTTTCCATCGACATGCCCGCTGGGCCCTCCGAACTGCTAGTTGTTGCTGACGCCACTAGCAACCCCGCCTATGTCGCCAGCGATCTGCTTTCGCAGGCTGAACACGGTCCCGATAGCCAGGTTGTGCTGCTGGCTGTTGCCTTGTCTGACACCCAGCTAGATGCCATCCACGCCGAAGTCCACAGCCAGGCCGAGCGGTTGCCACGCGTCGATGTTGTGCGTCACTCCATTCCAAAGAGTTTCTGCCTGCATCTACCGTCGGTATCCGCTGCACTGCGCTTTTCTAATGACTACGCACCCGAGCACTTGATTCTGCACAACGACAACGCGCGCGCCTGTCTGTCTGACGTCTTCAATGCTGGTTCTGTATTTGTCGGACCCTACTCGCCGGAGTCGTGTGGCGACTACGCCTCTGGCACCAACCACACGCTGCCCACCTACGGTTTCTCGCGCATGTACTCTGGTGTTAGCTCTTCCACTTTCCTCAAGCACATCACTGCGCAGGAGCTCTCCCGCGACGGCCTGGCCAACATTGCCCAGACTGTCATGACTCTGGCTGAGGTTGAGGAGCTTGAGGCCCACCGCAACGCTGTAGCCATCCGTTTGCAGGACATGTGATTTCTGCTAATTCATTTGTGTGTTCCAGCTTTTTGGATTCCCCTCTTTCTTTTGCTTATTTTTCACAGCAGCCGCTGTTGTCATCACTCATCCTTGGTCTGCTTAATTGTTGCCCATGTTTGGGTTAATTACTATGCAGCTTAGTGCCGTCTTTATTTATCTTCATGTCGGCATATGCAATATTGCAGCATCGAGTAAACAAACTGCGCCTACATGCCAGTAAAAGGCTATGCGTTCTGTTCTCATACACCATGTGGGCAGCGCGAGGCCCGTAAATTCAATTATTGGCTTATTTGTCCCCGAATTGCACATGGATCTCTCCACATCACACAATCCATCTCGGTACATGTCAGAGGAGCTGCACAATGCACCATTAAGAAAAATAAATTAGTCAGCTGTGCACTCCCCTCAATTTTTTTTTTTTTTTTTTGAAACAAGTGGTTACCCCTTTCGGTGTTATGTTACCGACAATGGTATGATATGCATGCATGTCTGCGTAATATGTTGTGTCCAATTTTCGTGCGGCTTCATTTTTTTTGTCTATTGATGTTTTTTGTACAAGTGTTGTTCAATAATTGCATGCTGATCAACGTGCACAGATTTC
>JANBTM010000164.1:0-14152 GCA_027578695.1 Coemansia sp. RSA 1365 | reverse complement strand
TTTTTTCTTACATTCTCCTGCATTTCTATTGCATTCGCTGTTTTCTTTGATTTCAATAAACCATCTTCCAATCAAAATGTCCACATTTTCAAACATCCTCATGTATGTCATGACACCTTTGTCTTGCTCGCTCTCCTTTTGTAAGAAAGTGTATAAAAATACATACCCCCTGCCTCAACTTTTTATCAAAATAAATTACATGGAAAACTGCAATCCGGTGACAATCCAACAAGAAACATCAATGTAAATGTGTTTGTATGTCTTGACTAAGCTTTCACCTTTATATATAGCAGAATTTAGCGATAATACAAACTTCTAGTTTTATTTGATTTTCAAGTCTCAATGGGAAACATTGTTAATGAAATTTATTAAAAAAAATAATTAGCTTATGTGATTGCAATTATATAGAAATGTATATGCGAGTATGATTATCTTAAAAAATACTACTTATCTAAAACATTTGGCTATAGGCATTCTATCTAGAAAGAACACACTTAAAACAGTATAAACTTTTTGCAGTTAGGCACTACCAATAGCATATGGCTTCTTTGCGACTGTGTCTTATAAGATTATTTTCTAAAACTGTCTCTCAAAACCAAATAAAATGTTCTTTATTTTTGTTTTGGTTGACAATTGGTAGCCATACAAACATAACGTGTTAGTAAGTAAGGTATAAACATAATGGAGATCGGGCACTCCTTAATTAATAATAGGCTAGAACCCATTGTGTTTGCTAAACAATAAATCAATAAATTATGATTGCTGTGGTTCTATATTTGTAACATAATTTTTGTAAACATTTTAAGTAAGTGCAGTTTGATTATTAATTTATACGCACCCTGCATTATGTATATAATATATGTAAGTTTAGATTAAGCCAGAAATCAAGTGGGGTTCATTAATTATTGCAACTAGCTGAAATTTCTTAAAAGAAAACATGGAAGCAATAGAATATATGAGCGCCTTGAGTTAAACCAGACCGTTTCAGGCAGAAACCCTAAGAGATGAGATTTTATTAATGTCATTGTTATTACTTAAGCACTCTTGCGTAATTTAATTTAAAATAACTTTACTGTTTTTATAGAATGTCTTTTATTGAATATTTGTTGCAAGAACCAAATGGCTCTCAGACATTAACCTTGAGTTGCGCCACACAAGATGTAATAGGAAACATGAAGCTAGTTCAGAGCAATGTTGCACTAAAAGTGATTAAATTTCTAACGCACTACCCTGGATATAACTTTACTTCTACATTGGTAATGACTACACAAAAAGATAATCACTAGAGGAGTTGGTTGACTTACATACAAGCAAAATGACTAACGATAGTTTCACAATTTTTTTTATTAAGAATAATGATATTGTTTATTTATATAGTCCCTTGCTAAAGAAAAGGTATATTTGGCAACTTTCCGCACCATATTTCTTCAACAAGTACAAAAGTGCAATAGTGAAAGGCTTGTATATAACCAACAGTAGCTTTCTTAATTTACGCAAGCGCATTAAAGCAAATCCCTAGGGCTGCGATTTAGCGAATTTTGAATATGGCGCCTGTGGAATAAATGTCTATTCTAGTAATGTAACATCATTTTTTGTTTGTTTTGGCGCTTCCAATAAACTGGAGTATTTTTTATAAAAACTTTCGACACTTTTTATTTACGTTTAATCCAAATTAATTCTAAAACACTTATGAATATGTAGTCAACATATAGCGAAAAAGAGAATAAATGTTACAAAGGATTAGCTAAAAAATAACAGTAGAATAAACCTTTCTAGATATAAGGCCCTGCTTTGAATAGCAGGTCTAACTTTAGCACTTTAGGATTAAACCTGATGTTTTACAAATAAATAATTAGTATACCCTTGGCATATAAAAGTCTAATAACTTTAATGCCCCAAATGTCTGTCAGAGTGTTTTTTATATATAATAAGCAATCCGCCCCACATTATAGACCATGCGCTTATCATGTACAATTTTAACTGCTTAACCAGGTTCCATGCCAGAATTATTTAGCTGCTTTGTTGCTGGGCTCGATATTCATAAAGAAAGGAACATTATTAGGATTCACGATCGTAACGTGGCACATTGCAGTTTAACACAGTGGCAACAATGCAGCATTTACAGTACATCCCAGTCTGAATAGAAATAGCCTAAAATATTTCAAGTGCATAAGTCTTTTGTGGGCTGCAGACCTGATAAAGAATTCTTATAATGCCAGCTTGCGTAATCGCCACTCAGTATAATTCCGCGTCACCTGCCAGAGACATTCTTTGCAAAATTGTGATGCGCGGGATTGGCTAGTTGCACTGCGGCATTCATTGGGCACGTGATTGCCAAGAAAGCATGGTGGCCATTTCAGTTAAAAGCGGACAGGATTCTTTCACATTCTCTTCCCCTTTGTCTTTCTTCTAAGGACTTTGACTCTCCTCTCCTTATTCTTGAAAGCATAAAACGTAAACCATCTACTTGTCTTATACCTGTTCTCCTCTTGTAGCATTACTTCACAAGGAATTCCTCAACTTGTAGTTTTTATTCTCATTCATGTCGTTTGGAACGCAGCAGCTGAACACAGCAGCTTCGCAGCTTGATGCGAAGATTGCTGAGCTTGAGGCAGCTATTACTAGCGCATCAAGCGAAGCTCAGGCACGAGTATCGCGCGACCTTAAGCGGGCCTGGGAAAGCGTCTATAATGCGCTGAGCTTCTCGCCCAACCCTGCTTCCCACCGCAGTCACTCGTACACGCATTGGGCTGCAAGCAGTAGCCCTCGCATTGCCGCTGGGGCCAACGCCCCACTGGAGCCTGACGAGCCACGCTCCTCCAGAATGGCCGTTGGCACCAGATGTGACGTCTGCTTGGAGGACGCGAAGGATATTCTGTGGGTGTCCACAGGATACAACGACCATCATCGTGTGTGCAACAAGTGCAAGTCCGCCAATAATGACTCGCCGGCCACACTCAAGGGTTCTCAGATGGTGGCTTGGCCCATTCACAAGAGAACTGTCGCAGACAATCAGTACATTGTTTGCAACAACTGCAGCAAGGCAGTCGTGGGTCTTCGCTGGATGTGCAACGAATGCACGGGCTTTGATGTGTGCAACGACTGCCACAACAAGACAACTCATCGCCATCCGATGCAGTCCATTTATTACGAAGAAACCGCGTCAAGCCGCGTGGGTAACACACACTACAGTTGCAACAGTTGCGGCAATGGCATCGCCCCGCCGATCTACTGCTGTCTTACATGCAACGACTTCCATCTGTGCGACAAATGCGTTGTAGAAGGCAAGGCTTGCCAGGGCCATGATTTTGCTGCACTTTGCGTCAGTCCGGCAGACACGGCTACGCCTGCTGCCGCATCTAACGATGAAGGCGCAAGGATGAAGCCTGCCGAAAACTTCAGCGCAAGCATAGTGCCCAGCGTTGTCCACGAGCAACACAGCAACAGCCAGGCGCAGTCTGACACTTTTGTGGTTCAGTGCAACGAGTGCTCCAAGACGATCAGTGGCGTCAGGCACAAGTGTACTCGGTGCAAGGACTATGACATGTGCGACGATTGCTACCGTGACGCGACCCGCGTGCACCCTGGTCACGGTTTTGTGCATTTTGGCGCACCTCCGCATGCACATTCCCATCGCCATGCGGGCGGCCCCCACAGAGGTCACCATGGCCGTCATAATGGCCTACACCATTCTGGGGCAGGAATTGGCTATGCGCATGGAAGGCCTCGGTATGGGCCACCAAGGTGTCGCCTACTGACACCTCCTTTTGAGACCTCACCGCCGATGTCTTCAACTACGCGTGCTCCGGTCGTGGAGCCACTTGGATGTACACTTCCGTCACGCTTGGGCGACGATGTCCCTGTTTCCCTTTCACCGCTGATGGCATGCAACGCCTCGCAACAGGCTGGCGGTGTGAATACTGCCGATCGCAGCACGGGAATGCAGGCTCACGCCAATTTCAGCTATGCGCCAAGCGTCCATCCTGGCGTTTACTGCGACGAGTGCTCGGAGCCCATCGTCGGTGCTCGGTACAAATGTGGAAACTGCATTGACTACGATTTGTGTGAGAAGTGCGAGCCCGTTGCTCGCCACAATAGCGACCACCTGTTTGTACTGATGCGCCAACATCGCGAGGCGCCATTCAATCGGCCTATGCTATCGGCAGTATATCCACAGATTAAGCCTAGACAGCCAAAACCGACAAATGCACCTGCTCCGTCTGTTCCTGCGGATACAAGTCGCGCCGTCTTTACTTCTGCTTTGGTTAATCCTGTTGCTCCACCAGCAAAGGGAACGGGTAGTGCTGTGCAGCCCAAGTCATCGCCAATGCGGTTGCGCCGGGTTGGCAGTGACACTGTGACCGAGACGGGTGATTATGATGCCGTTTTTATTGAAGATGTGACCATGCCGGACGATACGGTGGTAGCGCCTAATGAGAACCTGGTGAAGATCTGGAGTGTAGCAAACATGGGCAACAACGAGTGGCCCAAGGGATCCATGCTTGTGCACATCAGCGGCGAACCTGCCGCCGCTGGGAAGAGGAAGGCTGTTCCTATTGTTGTTGGCAAGCGCTATGAACAGGTTGGAATTGCTGTGGATCTTGTCACACCCAGCTCTCCTGGGCGCCACGTCAGCCAGTGGCGTCTGATGACTCCAGACGGCCACTACTTTGGTGCTGGTTTGTGGTGCACAGTTGTTGTGAGCCGCGCGACCGTCAGCAGCCCGACTGAAGCCACTGGCTCGGGTGCTTCTACGGCAAAGGCCAAGCCTGCCAGTTCTGTCGTCTCTTCAGAGAAGGTTTCCCAGAGCCACGAGAAGGCTGCCGATGGCCTAGGCATCGTGCCGCTGCCCGCTCCTGCAGTAGCTCCAGTTACTGAACCTAGAGATGCAAGCTTTGCTTCGACCGGAATTATTGTCAACGGCATCGACATTGCTGCCGCGGCTACCGCTGATTCCAATTATACGAAGGCAGCAGCAGCTACAGAGTTGGCCAAGTCACATGAGGAATCAGTAGCGTCGGTCAATAACAGCAATAACGACGTAGATAGCATTGCAGGACTGTCAAATGCTTTTGCCAAGATTAGCGCCGATCTGATGGGCGAGATCAAACGACTTGGGCAGTCAGTCAAGGAGCTGCAGCTGCGCCAGGATATGCTTGATGTTGCTGCAAACGATCAGTCGCGCCAGTATGCGCCCGCCGCTACCAATACAAGTGTTGGCAGCGTCCACCGCTCATTTGATGCGTCTCTGTCGCCTAGCCGTGCCTCTGACAAGCCAATAAAGAGCTATCCACCCGAGCCTGTTTCAGATGCAGGTAACTCTGCCCGCTACTCCAGCATCAATTTGCTTAACTCACCGCCTCTGGATGTTCAACTCCACAAATTGATGGAGTCTTCTTCCAAGTCGCCTGAGGCTCGTTCGGAGACCTCCAGCATGCGCGAGTTCCACTCGTCGGCGGCGCGTCTTGAGGGGCTGTTGGTCTCGTCGCGTGTCTCCAATGCGCATGCTGTTCACTCGAACACATCCTCCAGAAGCTTATCATCCAATGAATCCAATGATGGATATGAGCTGATCAGCGAATTTGAGTCTTCTTCACCTGCAGCTCCCAAGGCAGACTAAGAAACTGACATCTATGCGACTTTATGGATTATTTTCAATTTTCTTTTCTTTCCTAACCACGTGATTTTGTGTGGTTTTAGTGATTTGATCCTTGTTTTATTTGTTCAGCAGACTTTTTTTTTTTTTTTTCAGAGCTGTGTTCAGAGCAGCATTTAGTGTAGTCACAGACAACTCTTTCAAGTATTTAACAACTGTTTTTTCTGCTATTTTTTGTTGTTGAAATTCAACCGCTACACTTCACAAGGAACAGAGAATGCGGCTTGAAAAGTGTTTTTTCTGCTCATCGACAGTGTATCCAGGACATGGTACAATGTTTGTTCGAAACGATGGAAAGTCGTTCCGTTTTTGTCGTTCAAAGTGCCACAAGAACTTTAAAATGAAGCGCAATCCACGTAAGGTGCGTTGGACAAAGGCATTCCGTAAGGCAGCAGGCAAGGAGATGGCTATTGACTCTACATTTGAGTTTGAGAAGCGGAGAAACGTGCCAGTACGCTATGACAGAAACTTGATGGGTACAACTATCAAGGCTATGAAGCGGGTGCAGGAGATTAAGGCACGTCGTGAGCGAGCCTTCTTTAAGCAGCGCATGGCAGGAAACAAGGAGCGTGAAAAGGCATTGGATGTGCGTGAAATACAGAAGAATATTCATCTGGTGTCCAACCCGACTGTCAAGGCAAAGGAGATCCAGAAGATCGCCGAAACAACAAAACAAATGGACTTGGACTAAATGCGTGGGGGGTTCTTTGCAATATATGCGTAGTATGCACTTGCCATGTGTTTTCCAAGCTTAAATACAATTCTATGTAACTTTTTTTTCCAGTAAAAGATGTCACTTTGTTCTGATCAATGTACGTGTTTAAAAGTTTTTCTATTGATAAAGCATATAGAATGCTTTTTTTCATTTTAAAAAATTTACGTATATGTTAACTCATTTTATTTCTTGTGTTATAAGTGGAATCTTTGTATCGTGTCGCTTGATGATGTTATCAACATACGGGTGATCAGCCTCTGGGAAAATAAACAGCCGTCCTAGTCGAACTTTACGTAGTCTGTTTTTCGGTAGCATTCCTGAGACAGCTTTTTCAATAATCTTATCTGGAGACTTTTCCTGTAGTCTGTCAAACGTAATCTCTTTTAGTCCTCCTGGAAACTGTGTATGGTGTCTGTAGAGTTTCTGCTCACGCTTGCGTCCGCTAATACCAATGTGTCTGGCATTGACTAATACGACATAATCACCACAGTCAGAAGAAGGATCGTATATTGGCTTATGTTTTCCCATCAGTGTTAGTGCGATCTGTGAACCAAGCCGTCCAAGAATCTGCCCACGTGCATCGACCAAGTGCCACACCCGCGCATATGCCAGCGCTGTCTACAGTAGACCGTATTAAACAAACAGAAAGTAGTTATCCCTACTTAGTCAAAAATCCAACCGTAGAGCAATAACAGTGTCGTGGTCCTGCTTGTCCAAAACATTATCATTTGTAGATTTTTGGATTGGGTAGACTGCACTTACATTTCCAATTCCTGTCGACATTTATCGAAACTCCACACGACACAAACAAAGAAAATAGTGACAGAGTGCGATAAAGTGGATAAGCAAGAGCGACTTGAACGGGATTCAGGGATAAGAAACGCTCTGGCAACACAATTGTGAGACCACAAAAGATGTTTTTGCTTCAGTGGGCTTGATCTGCAGAGCATTTTGATATTGATCAGTTTCTACATTGTGGCTGAATCATCGGCAACAGTCGATGGACGGCCTAAAAGAGCGTCATCTGCTTTTCCCCTTCTTTTTCCACTGTCTTTACTCAATTTGCTTTTTGGTGTTTTAGCCTGCCTGTCTCTGATTTCACTACGTACTGCATTCTGACTTGTTGGCGCACGCGCTTATAAAAAACATCAGCTTTCGTCGACCATGTCAGACAAGGAGTACATGAAGAACATCAAGCAGGTATGCGACCTGCTTCAGAGCGACCCTACGCCTGACGTCATTCTAAGACTACGTGACGCGTTTGACAGCCTCAGCAAGCAGCTAAAAACTGGGCCTTTTCTGGAGGTGTTTGAGGCGACACTCAGCAATATCCCGTTCTCAGCGTTGTTTTCGTTGCTGACAGCGCCAGACAACCGGCTGATCGTGACAGTGGCGGACGTGACGAGTCAATTGCTGCGGCCAGTAAATTGGCCAATGGTGCACCAAACGTTCGAAGAGTATATTATTCAGGGCCTGGATCACCCGCATCCTGTAGTAAAGTCGCTTGTGCTGAACCAATTCCTCAAGTGTGAGCAAAAGACAGATCCAGTAAGTATTATTTGCCTAAACTGAGTTTAAATTGTCTGCAGCGTATAATGTAGCTGCGGTAGTAAATCTGTGCGTGCATGACACTGCTTATACAGGGGTGTTTGTCTGCCTTTTTAATCTTGATTATGTACAATTGTAGTTTTCGGCAAAGTACGGTCCTCACATCTGGCGGTGTTTGGAGGGCAAAAACGACAGTGACACGTCGAAACTAGCCAAGCAGGTTCTTGAGCACCTGTGCGCCATTGACATGTGCCTAGAGTATTTGCTCTCTGAGAAAAGCGTGCAAACAATAAAGATGCTGTTATCTGGCGAAGAAAGCCAGCGGTTCCGCGTGTATGATGTTGTTGTGGCTGCGATCAAACATTCAGACAGTGTATTTGAGTTTTTCCGACAAGAGGGCATTGTGGATTTGTTTTTGAAGGAGGCTGATACCAGTGATGTGCTGGTTACCATGAACTTTTACGAGCTTGTTCCGGCTCTGTGCGCGTCTTCGGTTCCATTTGAATATCTCGACGCAGCTGGTGTGTTTGACAAGGCGCTAGGACAGATCCGCAGCGCAAATGCTGAAGAGACGGCAACCAGCTCCCTAATCCGCATGTCTGCTCTGAAGCTCTTTGTCCGCACAGCCGATGCTGGTGGCATATCTCCGGCAAAATTCCTCAAGAAATATGCGATTGTGCCGGAACTGACCGAGCTAATTCTACTGCCTGATTCCGGAAGTGAGATAAAGGCCACAGCCATTGCTTGTCTGGGCACAATTGGCAGCAACTCCGAGGCACTCGAATATCTGAGTTCTGAGAAGGCAGCGCTTGCGGCACTTGTTTCAGTATACAACAGCTCGGTAGCAGACCTCCGCGTCGAATGCCTTCGGGCAATTTCATGTATCTTTGGGTATTCGGCGACGCCGAGTGGCGCTGCGTCGCAAGTCTGCTATGAGCTCTACACACAACTCGACAATGGCAAGTTCCTCGTTGGGCTGACCAAGGAGATTATGAAGGGCTTTGAAGAGTCGTGTATAGCTGGGTTCTCAGTGCTCCAGAAAATTGCGTTGCACGCGTGGGGAGTGCATGAGATTGCCAGCTACCAGAACATTGTCAACTTTCTGCTTATGCGCGACCCTTCGCGGGTAAAGGCAGCCCAGCAGTGGCAGTTTGCAGTGATAGAGTCGATTGTAAACTCTCCTGATGCCAAAAAGGAATTTGACGGCGACACGCTTGCTCAACTAAACAAGTACGCACGAGAAGGGCCTTATTACGTTGGCTCTGCGCCTCAGGTGGCGCTCCAAAGCTCCTAATCACAGCAGCCCAACCAACTCTCCAGATCAAATCGGATAAACAATTTTTTTTTTTTGAGGCAGCCCTTTGTGGTGATGTTTCTGTGGGTATCATGCTGTGACCACAAACTAGCCTTCCTACAACATAGTTCATTGCTTGTATGCTTGTTTTCTATTATATAATAACACCCGACGTTTAATTTGGAATCCACAGTCTCCAGAAACTTACCTACCTATACTTTTAGTTGAAAACCGCATCCGCAGCACTCACTAGAAGCAAGCAGAACACAATGCCAAAGGCTGACAGCAAAAAAGCAACGCGCCATGACCCGCTTCACGTAGAGATGCGTGCAGACGGTCAGATCCGCACAAAAGGCAGATCAAAGTACGCTGAGCGCGATGAGAAACGTATGAACAAGGAGCGTAACGAGGGATATGTTGATCCGAAGACATCCCAGCGTCTGATGCAGATTGCACGCGAGCAGCAGGAGGAAATAGATGAAGAGGAAGGAAACAGCAATGGCTCTGTAGAAGACTATGCAGAGTTTCCAAACGATGATGTAGATGGTTCAGGCGAGGAGAGCGACGCTGGAGTTGATACTGATGAGGAGGAATACGAATACGAAGAGATGGAACTTGAGGGTGAAGATGCTGAAATATTTGAAAAGTTTATGCCTGCGGCACCGCGTGAGCGGCAAAATCTTGCCGACATCATCATGGCCAAGATAAAAGAGCATGATGCAAAAAAGCCCACTGGCGAGAAGAGAAAGACAGACAATGGTGAGGAACGACCTGCACCGCCTGGAATTGATCCGAAGATTGTACAGGTTTACACCAAGATCGGAGAGTTGCTGAAAAGATACAGATCAGGTCCAGTGCCCAAGGCATTCAAGGTGATTCCATCAATACGCAATTGGGAAGAGGTCATGTATCTGACCAGTCCTGATAACTGGACGCCGCATGCAGTGTACCAGGCGACACGAATATTCGTGTCTAACATGAAGCCGAAGCAGGCACAAAAGTTTCTGAACCTCGTGCTTCTGGATCATGTACGTGACGACATTGCGGCAAACAAGAAGCTCAACTATCATTTGTATATGGCTCTGAAAAAAGCACTATATAAGCCAGCAGCTTTTTTCAAAGGAATTTTGTTTCCGCTCTGCGAAGCTGGTACATGTACTCTACGTGAGGCAGTGATTATTGGGTCTGTTTTGGCCAAGGTATCAGTCCCAATGCTACATTCTGCAGCTGCACTGTTTCAGTTAGCTGAGATGGAATACTCGGGTCCTACTTCTGTGTTTATCCGTATTCTGCTCGATAAGAAATACGCTCTGCCATACCGAGTAGTAGACAGCATTGTTTTCCATTTTATACGCTTCAAGCAAGTCAAGGAAAGGCTTCCAGTGCTCTGGCACCAGTCGCTACTGGTTTTTGCGCAGCGTTACAAGGCGGATCTGACACCTGAGCAGAAGGATGCGTTGATGAGTGTCCTACGTGCGCATCACCACGACAGCATCACTGAAGAGATCCGTCGCGAGCTCGTACACTCTGTTTGTCGTGGCGAGATGATTGTTCCTCAGGATGGCATGGATGTGGATGTGGATGTGACGGCTTAGTGCTTCTTATCGTGTCTTTCTGGTTGCATTGAACAATAACACCTGATTTTCTCTCACGCTTGGCATGCTCGTTCGCACAGCCACAAGGGATCACTGAAGCGCCACGTCCGTTCTCCAGCTGTGCCAAGTGAACGTGGCTTGCGCATTGGTGATCAACCTTTTAAGGGACTCATTTCCCCTCACCCAAGCACAAAAACCCACTCGCTTGAAATAAGCGATCTCTTTTCTTCTTTTGCTTGCTAGTCTGCTTTTCTTCTATTTAATTTCCCACTATCTTGCTACTTCTACATTTACGCCCATACACAGTCAGTCTTCTACAAGCAGCAGTATTTTCTTTGCCATGGTAAGCACGCTTATGCACATGGCTTATCCAAAGTCGATACGGCACAGACTCTTGGAAAACTTATTGACTCAATCTGATACTTTTAAATACTGTAGTTTCAGACCAAACCAGCGCTTGATACTGTGCGCGAACTGCTGACAGAGAGTGGCGGAAACTTCATTCCAGTGTACCAGGACGTGCCCTGCGATTTGCTTACTCCAGTAACCGCGTATCTGAAACTCGCACACGACAGCAAATACTCTTTTCTCCTCGAATCGGCCGTTGGTGGCGAAACCATCAGCCGATACTCGTTTGTTGGCGCCAGTAAGTATATTGCTCAGAGGCACATAGTTTTGTGAGATTATGACCCATCAAACAGCATAAGAAGCATGCAGAGCAGCGACACTTGTACTGGTCGTCTCTACTTTAATGACTCTGTTTATTCCCACGCTGCTCACTAATTTTTATCATGCTCAAAGACAGCAGCTGCTATACACCTGTGTAGATCCGTATAAAGTGACAAAGTCAGGCACAGACGAAGAGATCAAAGGGGATCCGTTGGTTCCGTTAGAGCAGGAGCTAAAGAGCGTGCGTTACGTACCTGTACCGGGGCTTCCACGCGGCACAGCAACTGGTGGGGCATTTGGCTACATTTCCTATGACTGCGTGCAGTACTTTGAACCTCGCACTGCCTGTGATCTGCCAGACCCTATTGGCGTACCAGAGTCGATCTTCCTGTACTGCGACACGGTGGTTGCATTCGATCACGTATATAAGCTGATTAAAGTTATTACGCATATTCGGGTTCCAGAAGATGCAAGCAAGGAGGTTATTTCAGAACTCTATGACAGCGCAACAAAGAAAATTGGTGAGACTATTGACGTTCTTTATGCCGATGCAACTCCGTTCCCTGAACAGCCGCCGATCGAACTGGGCAACGAATATGTGTCGAATATTGGCGAGGAGGGTTACAAGCAGATGGTGGTGGACCTGAAAAAACATATTGTAAAGGGCGACATCATCCAGGCAGTGCCGGCCCAGCGCATCACGCGTCCGACGTCGCTGCACCCATTCAACGCCTACCGCTATTTGCGCACAGTTAATCCTGCTCCATACATGTTTTACTTTAACTTTGGCGACTTCCAGGTAGTTGGGGCATCTCCTGAGATGCTGGCTCGTGTGCACCAAGGTCAAGTGTACAATCATCCTATTGCAGGCACGCGTAAGCGCGGTGCCACGGCAGAGGACGATGATCTTTTGGCTGAGGAACTGTTGGCTGACGAGAAAGAGCGTGCTGAGCATGTTATGCTTGTGGATCTTGGTCGCAACGACCTCAACCGCGTGTGTAAGCCTGACAGCGTCAAGGCCGATAAACTGATGGTTGTTGAGCGCTTTTCTCATGTTATGCATATTGTCAGCAATCTCTCCGGAGAGCTTCGCGAAGATAAGACTGGCTTCGATGCGTTCCGCTCTATTCTTCCTGCAGGTACTCTCTCGGGTGCGCCAAAGGTCCGCGCCGTTCAGCTTATCTACGCTGCAGAAAAAGAGCGTCGCGGCATCTATGGCGGCGCACTAGGTCACTTTAGCTTTTCTGGAGACCTGGATACGTGTATCGGTATCCGCACTATGGTGTTCAAAGGCGGCAATGCTTATATCCAGGTTGGCGCTGGTGTGGTTCACGACTCTGTTCCAGAAAGCGAATGGCAGGAGACTATAAACAAGGCCATGTCTAATTTAACTACCATCAACGAGGCTGAAAAGTACCACCACGCCCTGCAGCTGAAACAGCAGCAGCAAGCCACTAAGTAGTGCTTTCATGTCAGTATAGATTAAGATCACTATTTTACCAGATACAGATAAACTCTTCTAAATGAATAGGGTTGAGACAAGGCATATTTTATATCTTAAGAGCGGTAATACTATAGTAAAAACATAAAATTAAGTGATGCTCACTGACACGTTTAATATCATGTAACTATAGGTAGTCTATTTCCCTACAAATTTACCTTTATCGACAAAATTTGGCTAACGAACCATGAAATATTCTATACTCTAAGACTTTAGAGGGGTTTATAACATTTTGGTTTTGCCCTGTGTCAGCACAGATTGTTATTATAATCTTAGATGAGCTATAATATTAAATAGGATATCTTCAGCGTGGTTTATCTATATGTGGCATTTCACATATCAAATAAATACTTTCTAAAATTCCTAAATTTAAAACATCTTGAGAGACTATTTTTTCGTGTTTAAAACATTGGACCACAGACAAGCGATATTGCACACGAGATAATTCTTGAGCGCGCTTATCGTTGGTATTTCAAAAACACCCCAATGCTGCGCAACAGGTGACGCTGAACCGTAAATAATAGTTTAATCACGTGATCTAATATGTGGCTTATATTAACTTGGCTCGGCTCGGCTCGTTTCCCCTGACTGCAGAACGCGTTGTGTCCTTGAACTGAAAAGGGTTTAACGCGAAGGTAAACAAAAGTCGCGTTTTTGGCAATGGCAATGTAACCCTTTTCTCTTCTCCTTTTCTCCACAGTTTTTATACTATGAACACATATTCCACTCCTTACACTTACAATTATCAACTTCGCGATGTTCATCGTTTCAACGATATTCGCACCCGTTCGTCGGATGGGTGAAATTTGTTTTGGAAACACGTCTTCAAACGACGAAAACGCTCCGCCCCTTTCGCAAGTGCAGGGTTCGGAAACGGAGCATATGTTTAACACCGACCGCCATTTTTTGCAGACAGATATTCGGTACATGCCTCGCCCGCTAGCTAACCGCTGGGGCCAACTTACGAAGAAGTGGTTCACGGAATCGCAGCAATTCAGTCAGCAGAATCAGACGTTGAAGGTTGAGCTTGCGGTTACACACGAGGCTGTGCTCAAACACAAGCAACAGTGCGAGGTGCTAAAGTCGGAGTCTGCGGCTCAACGCAAGGCTGCAGACGAGGCTGTAAGCAGGGCTGCAAGCAGGGCTGCACACAAAGCTGCACGCATAACTACAC
>JANBTM010000163.1:16241-28668 GCA_027578695.1 Coemansia sp. RSA 1365 | reverse complement strand
GCTCCGTCAAATGCTTTTTTAGCTTCAGACTTTGAAAGAGAGGATTCGGGATGCTTGGTTACTAGCTTTACACACTTTTTCTTTAAATCGTCAAATTCTGTATCGGGTCCACGCTTAAGCACATAAATAATTGCACAGACCAGTGCATCGGCTGCACCAGACGGTAAATCTACACTGTTCCATTCTGAGTCGGACTTGGCGCCAGCATCTTTCTCTTTTTGTTTCTTCGTACTACTCTTACTAGTAGTTGCATCATTCTTGCGCTTTTTACCATTTGTCGCTATAGAAGCAACAACCTGTGGCTGCGCGCTCACATCACTACTCTGCAGCTTGTGGACCTTGGCTGTTAGCTGATCCACTGTTGATTTGGGCGTTGGTACGACCTGTTTCTGTTGACCCTTGCCTGCTTTGCCCTTTGCCTGCTGCTTGCCCTCGTACTTTTCTACCTCAGATATACACGATGTGTGTTGACGATATGTGGTACCAACAAAATCCACGCTGCAGTCAATGCATGAGAAAGACGCATTCCGACAGCGCTGAGCGTGCTGATCAAGCTTGGGCTTTTTCAGTGTCTCCTGGCAGTAGTTGCACACAAACGAAACCATCTCAACGGCAAATCAAAAATTTTGAGACGAGGGAAAAATGATTAAAAAAAAAATAGACAGGACGTTGGCACGCGGATCAATTGTCAGATGTCACAATAGGCTGATTTTTTTCACAATTTTCCGTGTATACTTTCAAAGTTTAACATTGCAGTGGTTATGGACAGCTTTGGGGCTAAATGTCGAAGTGCACTTCTTGGGCTTCTTGTCATTCGCGTTAGCTGAGCTGTGCGTCTACATTTCTCCAAACAAAACCCAGGCCATTGAACAAAGTGGTGGCATCCCGGAGATGGTTTGGATCACCAGACAAGGCAACTGATTGCCTTCAATCTACATACCTGGGCTTTTGGCTACTTGTAGAATAAAATAGCGGCGTTTGAATTTTAGTCTGTCAAGAGCTGCTAAAACAAAAAGTAGAAAAAACAAAAGCCAAGTGTTTTGAAGACAAGGCTGTGGATCAAAAGAAAAACAGAGCGTAAATGGATGGACAGCATAGGATGGAATAAAGGCAAAGAGAAGCGAGAGGCAGTACAGCTAAGCCCAGTCCTTCTTGATCTCCATGGTCCAGGTCCATTCAAGATACACGTTGTTGTCATCGTCGATAAACTTGCTCTTGACCGTATACGTGCCGCGAGCCATCATTCCCGAGGGAGCCTTTGAATGAGGGAATGTTTTCTCCTGGTTTTCATACTTGGGTCCGTAGCTTCCACACATCTCCTCCATCTTCTCAACTGAGACGCCCAAGCGCTTGATCTGCTGCAGGAACTGGAGTCCCGACACAACCTCATGCTGTACCACAAATTCGATCTTGAAGGTATAGTCGACACCTTCCTTGATCACTACAGGAGTCTTCTGTAACTTTGCAATTGCCTCTGGCGAAGACACGTCCATTCTAATAACATGTTCGCCTGACTGGAAGACCAGTGCCTGCACAACAACCATACGCTTGTCATTTGGGAAACGCGCTACCAAGTGATAAATAGTTTTTCATCCATATATATAGCTCTCTATTTAGTAACGTGTTTTGGGCTGGCCAATGCTAGCACACAGCACTGTGAAGGGTAGGAGCATATTTGTCAGGACTGCTAGTCTGTATGGAGAACAGGGTAGTAGCTAGTCAACAGATGAGATGCAATTTCCAACAGCACAGCTTCAACCAGAAGCGAGACAATAAGCAAGGGAATGTATAACCATGTTTACCTTTAGCATGGCTAAGACCGAGGGAGTCCTTCCATTTGGCCAGGGATGGGTCGTCAGCGTCGAGATTCTGCAGCTCGTCAATTCCTTTCTTTTCGCTAATCTTATATCCTTCGGTCCGGGTCGGGACCAGTTCGTCGGCGGTGGGCTGCTGGGACATTGTTTTTTTTTTAAAGAAAAGTAATAGAAAGGCTACAAAAAAAGTTGCAAATACAGACTTGTAGAAAGAGCAAGCAGAAGCAAAAAAAGTGCTTGGGCAAAGGCAGTACAAGGGAAAAAGAAGAAGGAGTGTGCCGTTTGTTTGCTCTGTTGTTTGGGCGTACCTTTCGGCAGGTTCTGCAGGTAGGAACCGCCAACCAGCCAATCACAGTCGTCTGTTCTCCAAAGTGGCTCCCACATGCATCCAAGACTAGCATGTTTGCATGTGCGGCGTGATCTGGAGATGATCTAATGCTTCGCGTGAGCCCGTGCTCGAATTTCCTTACGCTTCATACGCATGCGCTTGCGTTCTGACATTTTGGTCTCGTGGAGTTCGCGCTGGAGCTTCTCCTCACGCTTCCTGCGACGCTCGATCAGCTTCTCGCGCAGAGCTGTCTTTTCAGCTTCCTTCTCATCGTGCAGATCCTGCTGGGTCTGTTTGAGTGCCAGCTGGTCACGATGTTTTTCCATGCGCTGCTGGTATGTTCTACGAAGTGTCTTGGACATCATTGAACGGTTTGCTGCGGATTTTGGCTGCTTCCACGGCCGCCCGCTCACACGAGTAAGTGGCGTGCCCTGATGTGTTGCTGCCTTAAAACCATCCTGCGCCTCAGTAGCCCCTGCCATTGTTCTCTGTGCTATATATAAAATGTTATAGAGGTGTTACAAGCAGAAGTAGACTGAGTACAAATAAGAAAGACAAGGATGGGTAAGAATGGCGAAAGGAAGAGCAGTGACAAGATGCGCAGTGCTGAATGCCAGCCTAGCAGCTTTTTTTTCAGTTTGGTGCAGCCGATCAACACTGATCAGGGTCAACAAATCACTACGGCCGAGAACCCTTGTGTTGATTGACAGGAGGCACATTTCTTGGGCCCCTTTCATCTTGACACCACACACACTCTCCGCCACACAAAAAAAAAACGCCTTCTCTGTTTGTCAGCATTTACAAAACCACTTTATTTTTCTTCTTCTGTGTTTAGTAGAGATAGTGGGCACAGATACGACCTACACTACTAACGAAAAGACTATTAGTCTTTTTTTACATACCTCTTGCACCCGAAACATATCGCTCACTGCAGACCTTCTTACGGTGAATTTTAAACAGCGCACGCCACCAGTTTGCACGAGCAAAGTCAATGAACAATACCATGGATTCTGAAAAAACCACACTCAGTGATAACCGCATCGAACACGAGGCAGAGTACGTCGAGGTGCTTGCAGAGCTGCGCGATGCAGTTTTTCGGGTGCGTCCGTCTGACGTGTACCAATTCTGTGCATCCTTCTTTGACCAGAAGCTTGCCGAGCAACGCGAAGGTCTATTGAAGATTATTGATATGAATCCGGGCATTCTTGACGCTGTGCCACCGACTGCAGGTATGGGTGGCCGCGGTATCTCAGCTGGCAGCTGCAGCCATGACGCATCTGGCACCCCGATACAGACTACATTATCTGGTTCTGGTATTGCACAAAGCGAGGCGCCACGTGAGTCAGGGCCCGAAGTTGAAAGTAACCACGATGACCAGCACATGAGCATGCGGCATGCGTCTGAACACGCCTGGAGCAGTGCCAGTGCTGAACCCGCTGGGGGAATGATTAACCCTAACTTTAGCTTTGGCACTAAACCCGAGGATGCCAACGACATGAAAGTAGACGACGATACTAACGAGGAGGCTTGCGACAAGTTTGGCAGTCTTGTATCGATGCCATCAGATGGATGTGTACAACCCTTTGTCGGCCGTCGGTTCAGCGTGTCGGCCGAGTCGATGAACCCAACCACAGAGCCCGAGTACCAAAAGAAGTTTGTGCCCAAGACCGAGGCACAGAAGCAACGCATCCGCAGGGCACTTGACACCAACTTTTTGTTTAAAAACCTGGATGAGGATTCATATCGCGATGTGGTCGACGCAATGGAAGAGAAGCGCGTCAAGAAGGGCCAGGACGTGATTGTTCAGGGTGGTGTTGGTGACTACTTTTATATTGTGGAACACGGCTCCTTTGAGATTTTTGTCAAGAAGGGCGACGAAGCACCATTCAAGGTGTCTGATGTCAGGGACGGTGGCAGTTTTGGTGAGCTTGCGCTTATGTACAACGCGCCACGCGCAGCCACGGTAACTGCGACATCGGATTCTACGCTGTGGGCCCTCGACCGCATCACTTTCCGCAGCCTGCTGATGGAGCGCACATCCCGGAAGCGTCGTTTGTATGAGCGCTTTCTCGAAACTGTGCCGCTGCTCAAGTCGCTGGAGCCTTATGAACGCCAGAAGATTGCAGATGCTCTTGAGTCTGTTACGTACAACGACAACGAAACCATTGTTAAGCAGGGAGATCCCGGGAGCGATTTCTTTCTCATTGAGCAAGGATCCATCCGTGTGTACAAGACCGATGAGAATGGCGTCACTCGAGAGTTTCCTCCATTGCCCCAGGGTGGCTACTTTGGCGAGCTTGCATTGCTAGATGACCAGCCGCGTCAAGCTACGCTCGTTGCCTGTGGTCGCACCAAATGTGCACGTATGAGCAAAGATGCCTTTGACCGTCTTCTCGGACCAGTCATTAACATCATTCGACGCGAAGCTGGAAACTACTTGCACATCCAATCCCTGGCCAAACCTTAGATGGGGCGTTATAGCTTGTCTTTTATTTCTTCCTCTATAAATAACTTGTTTTACGAAATTTAGCTCCTGTCCGACAGTTTATCCGGCCACAGAGAACACCAGATAAAATGAGGAAATACGCGATATCCGTCACATTTCAGTCAAGTTGTAGATATTATGTTGCTTTATATGAAAGAGTAGATTTACCACTGTTTCAAGTCAAAAACAATATTGCTTAAAATATATTTTTCTAGATTTTGACAAGAACTATTGTACCAACAAACTTGTTTAATCTGTAGTGGCGTATACAGGCTATTATTAGCAACGTTAACCACATAATAAAGCCCTTTTTCCAAAACAAACTCAATAAAGTAAAACCCTCTTATGGCATTTAATGGCCGACAGATTCGGACTGTAGGCGGCGCTGAGCCTCTTGCAAACTAATAACACGAGTAACCTTTAGAAGTGCATCAGGAGAAGGGTTATTAGGATCGGTATCGTTTACTGTGCACCACTCTGGCACAATATCTGCCAGAGCTAGCAGATGTTTGGTGACATCAGGCTTATCAAGGCACTTGGATTCAACAAGCTTTTCTACCACATAGAAGAACGGCAAGACGTTCTTTCTCTCGGCATAGTACAGGAATGATACCGCATCAAGTATGCCAGGAAGTCGCGAGTGAAGTGAGCGGACAGCAACTGAAACTGCTGCCTCTGCCTTTTCCTTGCTTTCCTTTTCCTTTGCTCGCTGCTTTGCACGAATGCGTTCAAGTAGTGCGTTGGCGCGGGATGTAGGCTTCTCCTTTGGTTTGGACTCTGGATCGGCGGGGTGAAGATAAGGTGAGCTTGTGGGAGTCGGCAATGCAACCACGGGCACAGGCGTCGCTGTTGTTGTTGCGCTGCTTTTTGAACTCGAAGCAATATCTGGGTCGTGTCCTGAATCACTGGACTGCTTGTCAGCAACAATACTAGTAGTGCTGGCAACAACACCCGCCTTGGATTGCGCCTTACCAAGGAGGTGCTTTAGCTTCTCCTTATCAAAGGCAACCACAGATCCAGACGCCTGATTAGCCTTAACAGAAATTGGTGGCAGCTTCAGAGGTGTCACTGACGGAGTCGACTCAATGTCAAACAACGGATGCCAGCCATGCACGTCCGACAGATCACTCTCCACATATCCACGGGCAATCAAAAAGCCCTTGTGCGCATCGGCAACAAAAGAGCGCAAACGACGTCCAAACTCTTCACGACGACTCTCCATCTCAATCGCCAAGTTCATTCCATGAGAGACAGGAACCAGCGTAACAGATTGAACACGACGGCCACTGTGCATGGTCTCAATGGGCTTGTAAGTGTACGACTCGGGATACAGAGCGAGAATCTGTCCCAATTCCTTCCAGCCAAAAGTACGCTTGGCCATTGACTCGACAGTCTTGCGAATGCGATGGTAAACTACCCCATCTGCACCATTTCCGTCAAACATAACCGTGTGCTCCAGACTCTGGAATAGTTCTTCGAGCTTGTGCAGCTCCCGCGATAACGGGACTGCACTACCTGTCTGTGCATCAATTTTAACAAACTGCCGCTTTAGATCGCGGAGTTTATCGTCCTCAACGGTCCTCGACTTTCCAGTTGCAAAGCTAGCTGCTGCATCGCTCGTCAGGACATTTGCTGTGGATAAATCCTCACGACGCGCGCGAATGGCCTCACGGATATCACGCGTTTCCTGGATTGTAGCTGCTGCAGGAAGATCCAAATCTGCAGCGTCAGGACGCTTTCTGTTGCGAAGACGCTTAAGTAGAGAGTCCGCGCGCGCGTGGCGTGTCGTCAGTTTATCAATGCTGTCATGACACGGCTCCGTAGGGATGACAGTAGCATCGTCGCCAGGGAAAGGCAATGACTTCTCGTGGCCAGACAATGAATTTACCGTAGTAGCATCTACGGTTTTATGGCCCTTGTCCCCATTATGTGCAGTTGGCGAGGACGGAAAATACGCTTCGATAGTGGTCCGCTTCACAGCCCGTTTGGCAGTCGTAGTGCCCATCGGCGCAGCACGCTGTTGTGGAGTGCGCGTCGCTCTGGTAACGCGCTTAGCAGGGCTACTCTCAGCACCTGTCAAAGTATATGCTGTTGTTAGCTCCAGCTTGCGTTTACGCGTCGGAGTTGGTGCGACTGACCTAGATTCGGGAATTTCAGCTGGTTTGTCAACCTGCAAAGTCTCCTTAGGCTCAGAGACCGCCGACACAGCTAGGGCTGCTGACCGACTGCGAGTGATGCGTCCTGGCTGCTTAAGGCCATCTTTAACACCGGGACCTTCGCTGTTTTTGCTCACCCGTACAAACGCCTTAAGAGTGCCCGGACGCTGCTTCGCACGCGTATTCATAAGAAAAATAAAAAGTGCTCAAACTGAAGAACGAATTGTGAAAGTAGAAAACAATGTAGCAGTTGAATGTCAGAAAAAAACAACAGGGTCTACGGAAAACAAAAGGGCGAGCGCAAAACAAAAGGTAGACAACAATGATGAGGCTGCAAAACAAGGAAAGGACGACCGCTGATACCCTAATCATACAAATCAACGCAATAGTCAACAACGCGTAAACTACGCGTAGACAATGATAACCAGAGCTAGTCTTGCAGAATAACACATGCCTTTTTCAATAGAGGTTATTGCAAATAAAAAATAATTGCTACGGCTTCATCTTGTTGACGCTAAAAGCAGAAAAAAAAAGGACAAAAATATTAGCGACTCAAGGTGCACAGTTGATCCCATTTGGTATTTTAGGGTAGTCGCAGATACTTTAGACTGCTTAAGGTAGCACGTAAACTTATCATAGTCGATGGTGAAACGCAGGATTCGATCCTACGCTACCAGGGTAAGAAACGAATTTCAAACCCTAATGTTTCGCTGCGGGCATTCCGCCACGCCGTTTCTGAAATTATAAGTTTGTTAAATGTAGCAGATTGCACGTAGCGTTTAAAATCTATAAAATGTTAAGACGGAACGACAGACTAGAATTTAAAGACACTTTTGTTAGTAAACCCAAGTTCTCTAAGAACACCTTGAAGCGGACCCTGGCTAGGGCCAATTGGTTTGGGACCGCAGATGGCAGCTAGCATAGGATCGGGGCCACAGACAAGCATAATATCCTTAGAGAAGTCAAAGGAGCCGGTAAACGCAGTCAGCGTTTCTTTATCAGGACGTGCACACTTTGCAACATTAGATGGGCCATGATCAACAAGATACTGAATATCAAGTCGACCAGGATGCTGTTCAGCCAGGGTATCGAGCTCCTTCCGATAGATAATATCAGATTCCGAGGGCGATCCATACAGTAAGGATAGCTTGGTGGTAGTGTCGTCAGGATTGGAAAGTACTCGGGTAATAAGTTGAAACATAGGAGCAACACCTGTACCGCCTGCAAGCATAAATATGCGACGGTAGGCGCCAGGTGAGTAAGGCCAAGTAAGAATTGGACCACGTATCTCAATATGATCACCAACACGTGTGGCGTGTAGAAAGCGCGAAAGGCTGCCACGCGGGTATCGCTTGACAACAAGATCACAATGGCCCTCGCGCAGGCCTCGAGCATCGTCGACAACTTCAGACACAAAATAAGACACTGGCGTGTATGTTCTGTATGTCTGAACCAGATGATCCTTGACATCCAAAGCCCACAGGCCTTGCGATATAATGTCATCTACAAGTTCTTCCTGTTGAGAATCGTGTCTTGGTCGGTTTACACGAAAGCGAAAGCGTGTAGTGTCGGCAGTCAGTGGCTCGCGCTCCAAAAGCGTCAGTGGTGTGTATTTGTTGGGATCCAGCCGCTCGTTCACCTTAGGCTTTAACAGATCAGTTTGCAAATGTAGGTAGTATATTAAGGCTGAAGCACCACCGATCACCTCCATGGCCCAAATGGCGTATGTACCTGGCGGGCGTTCCTTCTTACTACTGCCGGTGGAGTCAGTGACTGGATCCTGCGTCGTAGGCTGCTCATTTGCTAATGTGGGTCTGGTGCTGTACCTCGTTCGACTATGTATCGATAGACGCTGGGACCTTCTAGTGCCTGTTGTGATCCATCCAGCGATACTGCGCAGCATTTGTTGTAAGTGGGTACGGAGGATAAAGGGCAAGACAAATTTGAGGCGTGTGGAGAAAAAGGAGTGCGCAAAAAAAGACCCAGCGGTTAGGAACATTACTAAACCTCAACAGAAGCAATTTTCTTGTCGACAACACTATTGGCTTTTATTTCTCGCAAACTCAACAAACCCACTTTCACTGCAATTCCTTTAGAATACGAAGTTAGAAAATGTCTGCTAGTGTTGGGAAAAAGTACGCCAATCTCCCAGACATTGACACGGAGCAGCCAGATGTATATGAGACGCCGGACGTAGCGGACGAGACACCGTCAGAGACGGAGGCAGAAGAGGAGGTCCAGTCGGCGGAAATTTCGACAGAGGCAATGGGCGCTAACGTGGCGGCAGCGCGGTTTCGGGCGTCAGCGGGTGATGTGGACAGTGAGACTGCGCTGGCGCGGTACCAGCGCTCGCTGTTCCGCACGCTGCAGCTGGAGTCTTTGGCAGACGGAGCAACAACTGGTCCACGGCTCCAGGAAACGGCTGCACAGCGACTGCAGCGGCTGACACACGAGACGCAAGAGCTGCGCGACCAGCTTGCGGCAGCCGAGGGCACTCAAAACAGCGTAGCGCTGATGGAGCTCGCGACCAACCTGCACGATGAGCTAGCACGACTAACAACTCAGGGCGAGTCGCACGGAGCGTTGGCTGCGCTGCTTCGGCGCGTGGAATCGGCGCAGATCACCGATTCTGCGGCCCCAAAGCCCGTGGCACAGCGTGCAACGCATGGAGGCACTAAGGCCGACGATAGTGCGCAACTGGAGCAGCGCATCGTTGCACTAGAACGGTTGGTGGGTGCTGGAGCGGGGCATCCGGCGCGCGACGCAGCCACCGGTCACGGATTGGCCGATGCTGTGGCGCGGCTGCGGCAGCAGATGGATGTGCTGGCCGACCCGCAGCGAATTGACGGCATTCAGCGCCGCGCCAAACAGGCACTGGTGGAGATGGACCGCCTGGAGGCTGCTCGCTCTCAGGCTGCGCGTGCTGACGCCGCTGATCCCGCCGATACCACGCGCGTGGATGCCGCCACTTTGCGTCGGGTTGATGAGCTGTACGACACCATGTCCTCTGTAGACTCGCTGGTCGAGCTGGCCCCCGCTACTGCTGCGCGTCTGCAGAGTCTGGCGACGCTCCACGCCGAGGCTACAGAAGCTGTCTCCCGCATTGCCCGCGTTGACTCTGCGCAGACGAACATCTCTGAGGAACTGGCCACCATGCGTGATGTGGCCGCTGGGCTTTCTTCCTCGCTGCACGAGAACTCCTCTACGCTCTCAGACAACGTTCGTCATCTTGACGCCCGTATCTCAGCTCTTAACGACCGCATTGCGGCGCTGCCGCAGTAGCTGTGCGTCTTTATTTTCCTCTGGCTTTTTTGCATATAAATCGACCTCTCCACAAGTGGTACACTATTTTGAACACTTTTAATCAAATAATAGTGTCATTGAGTTTTCTACAAGTTAAGTGAACGGTGCTTTGCGATGGCTTGGAGATCAATGTGCTTGAACCGCTCTGGGTTTTTTCGATACATGAGCGCAAACGGGCATTCACTCGGAATCTCCAACAGCGCTGCCGCTGTTGTGTCTGACTCGGTCTGCGCACTTTCTGACTTGTCACTGGTAGAGTGGCCTTCTGCTGCCGCTGTTATACTGCTTCTGTCGAAGAGTGCGTGTGGATCGCAGGTGCCCTTGGCCCATGCTATTCCGGCGCTGATCTCAAGTGCCAAAGTCTGTGAGTACTCAAGCGCGCGCGCTGCCCGAAGCCCAGCGATCCGCACGTCTGCCACAGCCCGCGATCTCTCTTCATTCGCAAATGACGCATACTTGTCAGCCCAAGGCTTGCTGAGACTGCGGAGCTTATTGGCCAACTCTTCAGCTGTCTGCGTGCTACTCGACAAAGGTGCAAAGTGCAGGCGAATCTCCTGCTCCCATACGCTAATCTTAGAAGGCCCTGGGTACGCAGACTCCGCGGCACACGCCTTGCGCAGTGCGTCGCGGGTGTGCGGCGGCGGACACGAAGCTGCTAGTAGAATCTTCTCCACAGCAGCAGCGTACTTGCGCTGCTCCACAAACCCACTCGCAAGACCCAGCCCTATCCACTCGCTGCTGTAGAGCACCAGTGAGGGATTGCATAGAATATACTCCGCTGTCCCTGCAGGTGCGTTTGCTTGGTGGTTTTCGCTCAAATGTGCCCAGTCGTGCAATGCTGCCAGTGGGAATGTCTGCGACGAGGTATTATTAGGGCCAGCCCTAATCGCAAACCTCTCCGATAGCACTATGTCTACGGTGCTCATCAGAATCCCTACTGCGCTTGCATCCACCGTGCCGTTAGCAAAAATCATAAGCGGCTTAGTCTTGTTGAGCCGCCGCAGCTCTATTTGAACCTGTGTAGCTGTCTTCAGTACCTCCCCGGCATCACTGCTGGATGCACTAAGCATTGGTAGAAATTCGGCTGTTTGAGTCTCTGAGTTACCGCTGCTGCGACTGTTGATCAGCGCCGCTGCATAGTATTTCTTTTCGTGTGCCTCCTTGATTATATCCAGAAGCTCATTCATTGCGGATAATGTCAGCAGTCCGTCTATTCCAAGCACCGCACCAATGTCAATTGTCTTGACGTTGGAGAACTTTTCCATCCGTGCTGTCTTTTTATCTGTCCCGTCATTTTCCCAAAGGTGTTGATAGGGACACATTACCTTTGGCGCGTTTTTATCTTTAAACTGCTGGTACTCTTCATAGTCGATCGGCTCTACGTGTTGCGTATAGTACTTTGCTTTGGCTCGCTCCATACGCTCATCAATTGTTTTCTTATCGATATTTTTGCCTTCATACACTTCCGCCACCAGCTGGTTGAACCCCGGCGCTGTGCCGTATTCATACTGCTCAAACCGCTCGTAGCGCTGTGTTTCCTCAGTTTTGTCATTCTCGTCGAAAATGCCCATAGTGTGTAGCCATTCGAGCAGCCGTCTACTGTCTGTTTCTGAGTCAACCTGCTCAGTAAAGTAGTCGATGCGCTCACCGGCCGTGGCATTGGCAAGACCCACCGCCTGCCAGTCAAACTTGTAGTAGCGATGAAACTGCTGTAGCTCCTCTGTGCTAAAAGTACAGCCGTCAACCTGTGTTATATTAGTGCTCATTTTCCAGTATTTAATATTGTAAAATAAATTAATGTTTATGAATACAAGGAGAGAGAAAGAGAAAAGCTGCATGCATCGGATGTTTTTGAGAGAAAATGCGCAGTGGATTATCCATGTGCATGTGTTTCATTCTTCATTTAATGTTGATCCAGATTCTTGTTCTATTCAAAACAATTAAAGTTACTTCAATTTAATTTGCGCTCATTTAGAACAAGCTGGCCTCGAGCTTGGATGTGTCAAAAGTAGAAAATACGGCTTCGCTAGTATCGGTAGCAGTTGCATCGTTGGTAGGAACCTCCGGTGCAGCCGTGGGGAATGCGCTTACAGAGAATCCGGGAAGCGAGAAAGATGGCACATTGGGCAGCTCAGGAATCGAAAATGATGGCAGATCGCTCAGATCGGGGAACGAGAAAGAAGGCAAGCCGCTAGGCTCCTCAGGTGTTAGGGTCACGCTGCTGTCAAACTCGGATGACTTCTCAGACACAGTAACTTCCTCGGATTTGGTGGACTCCTCCGAAGAGGACTCCTCAGACTTAGTGGAATATTCAGAGCTAAATGTATCCTCAGAATTGGTG
>JANBTM010000162.1:0-11462 GCA_027578695.1 Coemansia sp. RSA 1365 | reverse complement strand
TGGGTTGTCATGCTGGCAAGATTCGAGATAAGGACGACGCCAAAGATAAGATTGACAAAAAACGCAACCCAGAGAAGCCAAAAATCCGGTGAAGAAAGCGCCTGCGAAAGGGTAATAACCAGAACCGGGTCCCCAGAGTCCGAGGCCACAGTAATGGTCTGGCCGCCAATATTGGCGCTCCTGCCTTTAATTGTATGTTGGATAGTTCGGTGTTGGTGGTAGTTTATATCGGTTAGCGACTGGTCAACCATATCCATTGCAACGCCAGGAATGTTGTAATCGGGATGCGGTGGCCGCATTAGCAGTGCACAGACAAGCATCACTACTAGATTGATTGTGCCGAGTATGGCAAATGCCTGGGGTACTGTGAATGTGCGCAAAAGAGCAGTATTTAGATTGCTAAACGCCACAGACCCTGAGCCAAAGCCACAGACCGCTAACCCGGATGCAAAGCCTCGTGAACTGGGATACCATTTGATGACGGCATCAATAGTTGTAACATATCCAATTCCGAGACCGATACCACCAATAAATCCATATCCAAAATAAAGCATGGCAATTTCTCGGCATGCAAGTCCAAGCGCTGCAGTGCAGTGCCCGGCAAAGAAAACAACAGCCCCAAGCAAAGCACACATGCGTGGTGAATGTGACTCTATCCACGGGCCAAAAATAGCACCAGATAAACCCAGCATTCCCAGAGCAATGTAGAATGTAATATGTGCGAAATTTGCCTCATGATCATTAAAGATATGTTTGTCTATTGGTTTGTTAAATAAGGACCATGCATAGATCGACCCCAGACAAAACTGGCTTATCACAGCAATGGGAATAACCATCCAAGCACGACATCTCACCCGTCCAGGTATAATCCACTCGTCGCGTCTAATCTGTTGTGGTGTTCGATAATACTCAGTATTTGTGTAGTAGTTTATTAACATCTCCCGAAAAGACTTAGACCTGTACCTCTGTACGCGGCTATGGTCGAAAATGGCATCGGAGGCAAAATCATCAGTAAGCTGCATCTCCTGGCCTGTTTCTAAGTTTTTCTAATGAATGTGTTGAAAGATTATAGTCAAAGTATAAGTAGCAAGACAACGGTAAAGATAACTTGAGAGTATTTCAGAGAAAGATTAAAATATAAGAGCAATAGTGAGCCAGCTAAAGATGAAGTTTCTCTATAATTTCTAGGAATTGGCAGCGGCTAAAAATTTTATACAAAATGCCAAAAAGGATAAAAAAAAAAGGGAATGTTGCGTGTGGTATATGGATTCCCTCAGGTTTGTGTATTTTGAGCAATTACACTGCGCTATACTTCAGTGGTAAGGATAATTTTTAAGCCCCTAGATAAAGAGGGGCTGTGGATTAACTTGTGGTATTGTTGCAATGGTGCACTTTTGTTTTTGCGTGGTTTGTCGTCTTTCCTCAGAAGGTATTGAAATTATTCCTACTTTGGTAATAGGCATGGTACCATTGAAATTATTCTTCCATATAGCAAGTAAATGTATTGATTTTTCGCTTAAAAAACTGAGGTTTCCTAGGTGTAAGGTCTCACAAAAAATTTTTGATTGCAGCAAAATCACTCGCCACCAATTCGTATAAAAGAATTATAACCGAGTCATAAATAAACGCCGAGGTTATTACAATTGGATTGACCCATATGAACAATAAAAACGTTTTGTGAAAGAGAATATGGTGTTCTGTCGAGATAATTTAACACTAAGCCACAGGCAGAAACCAAATAAAGAAAGCAAAAGGCATGCTTCCTTTGGAGAAGGAATGTATTGACATGGTGCTAGTGCATGAGCTAAAAGAAATAAGTGGAAGCGCGGCCTATTTCGGAAGTCGCTATATGTAAACACAGACTCGACAAGCCACTAAACAGCAGGATGGTCAATTGGAGCCACCATTTGATTGTCTTGAAACGATCAGTTGTTGGCAGCAAATAGAAAAAAAAGAAGACCGCCAAAGCCACAGAATAAACAAAAGTAAAACCAGTGCCCTTTTGACAACCAATGTCAATATCGTGATCTTGCATGGTCGGTCGTGACGCGAGAAGTATAGGTAGGTAGAAACGCACAGGTAGAATATCTGGTTATTGATGGTATGACTGAAACGTGCTTTTGTTAGCATAAGTTCGTCAAGCCAGTAATAGATGCTGCCTTGAATTAAAATGGTTAATTTTTTGCTTGCACAGAAGAAATTAATAAAGACATACCTGCATATTAACGCTGTCTTCAAATGACATGGTTTATTTTGGATATTATCCAGCAATGCAAGAGACGCTTTAACGGTGCAGTTATCATGCACTCTATATTCTTGACTGTAAATCCAGTAATTTTCTAGTTATAGAATATGGACATGCTCATCACATTTTGGAAGCAAATCACTAAAGCTATATATATTTTTCCCATGCCAATGTAAGAAACGGATGTAGTCTCGCAAATAAACCGGACAAGGCGTTATGTGATGCGAATGTGTAACATCACACGGCTGCATATTTCCACCAAAATCAAAAAAAGTGCATTGTTCAGAAACCGTGCGATGTGCATATGTAAAGAATGGCTGGGAAGCTCGGCAATCGTGGTTTGTTTTTTGCGGATTTCCAAGCTGAATTCAATGCCTCTTTAGGCAGGGTAAGGGTAAAAGAAGGAAGCAGGACCCTTCTCTGCCCTGCCTTGCATTTTTCTGCCCCATTCAGCGCTTGAACACAACGGCAGTTGGACTTCGTATAGCAGTTCTAACGTGTTCTCAGAAGAAAAAAGAGGATGCATATTTGTAGGGTTCTCGGACATGTTGGCATGATAAATGTTTGTTTCTACCCCTTGCTTCATTCAAGTTACAAAAAATCTCCTTTTTAAGCACATCTAATAACCAACAATCTACATACAAGTGTGCTTACTTATAGTTGTAATACAACCAAGAGAGGCCTCGCGCCCGATTTGGAGCTGAGGTTTTTCTTTGCGTATTTCTTGATATTAATTTATTATATACTTATTGATCTTGTTAAGGTCCTCATAGGCCGATCTGCATCTTGCAACACTAATGAATACTTCTAACACAGCTGCAAATGGTGTCCGTTGTACGACAAACGTCAGGTACAACCACCAAGAAACAGCATCACGGGTAGCTCTAGCTAATACTAATCTAGATAAGATAGGTGTCAATCAAGCGCATGGACTTAACACCGACGCGCCAGTTGATGTAGGCGACATGTATGCTGGCCCTCCAGATATGGTACCACGGGGTGGATATCCAATAAAGCCGATAGTCCGCGGTGAACCAGGGACTGAAACAGAATTTGACTACGAAAACGCGGTGCGCGCATCCTATTACGGCCGACGGATCTACCCGTCATTCGACCCAGCAAATCCCCGAGCATGCCCTGTGCAGTTTATCCGGCACTTTGAGCATGCAGCACATCATAATGGACTGCAGCTAAAGGCGTGGGCAAGACGGCTAAACTC
This sequence comes from Coemansia sp. RSA 1365, assembly GCA_027578695.1. Taxonomy (NCBI): domain Eukaryota; kingdom Fungi; phylum Kickxellomycota; class Kickxellomycetes; order Kickxellales; family Kickxellaceae; genus Coemansia; species Coemansia sp. RSA 1365. Next base: position 7,998 of record JANBTM010000162.1, on the reverse strand, counting down.
GTGTCTACATGGCCGTGCAGAGGACTGGGCGTTTGATGAAAATCCTTTGGAAATGACAGGGTCATCGTGGGAGGTGCGTAAGCGGCAGTTTCTCGACTGGGCGCTGCTTCCTGCAGAGCAAGAGCTCAGACGTCAACGTCTTTTGCGCTTTTACCAAGCAGAAGCGGAGCTGAGCATGGACTTTGTGTACACATTTGAAGAAGCGGCGCTAGGATTGCGCGACTATAGAGAAGATGTCTGGGTGAGAAAGTGCATCGCCAATCTTCTTCCGCCAATAAGGACAGGCCTGTTTGAGCTGTGGCCAGATGGACTGCCGGTCCGGTTCCGAGACCTTCGCGATTCGCTTTATGCAGTAGACTGGAGCCTGTACGAAGCGGCCAGTGCTCCTTTAAAGGTTGTGCGTTGCGGGACACCGTTTGTATACGAGACCAGTAGTCAGGTTCCTGAGAGGCAAGGTCGGCAACAAGGAGGAAGTAACCGAATGAGTGTGTGTTCCACCAGTCCTCGGAACACAGGGGCATCTGGTGGCAACACAGCTCATGGCCAGCATACACACGTTTACTCTCCGCCGCAGGCAGCAGCACCAAGTATCCTTCCGACAAGGCGAAGACGCACTGCTGTAGGCACATTTCCCGCAATGCAACCACGTGGAGTTGCAAGTAGCCCGCCTATTACTGGGTCGCACAGTCCCTCAGGCTCTTCGGACAGCACATCACACAAAACAACTAGCGCTGGAATCCAAGAGCTGATGAGCACGCTGTCGCGTATCCCTGAGAGAGAACGTACAATGATCATGGCGGCGCTTGACAAAATTGCTGCTGGCGCCGACGATGACTCTACGCAGATAGCTGCAAATGCAGTGGCCGACGCCGCCGCGACAAACGCTATAACACCAACACTGTCATTAAAACCGCGTGACAGACCTGCAACCGTGACCTCTCCGTCTGGGATGTCGACAGCGAGATCTGGTAGTGGAGGAGGTACCCGCGCTGCAGCAGCAGTAGCCGCGGCTGCAGCCGCAGAGCAACTGGTGTCAATGGATACTACAACGCAGCCTGTCCTAAGTAACGACAATGCACGCAACAGCCCACACATGTCGACTGATGTCACACAGTCTCGGCAAAGCAGTAATAGTGCAACAGATTGCAGCGATGAGACCGAGGCCCACTCATCAGCAACAGGTACTATTCGCCTGCGCACGCGGCCTGTCACTGCAGCTGTCGATGTACGGCACCGATCAAGTTCTCTACTTGACGATGACGAGAGCTCAGAAGAGTGCACTACAGAAAATGCGCCTATGGCAAATCAACATAGCACATCAGCAGACACTACCGCGTTGTCAGACGAGCGCCCAGCACTTGCGCGCAGATTGAGCAGCCGTAAGAGCGACTCGGCACTGACCAGCGCAACTCGGTCAATGCGTGTAGGCCGTACCAGTGGCAGCGGCGGTTTGCGCGGTGATTCAGTCGACGACGCACTACAGTCTCCAGAGTTCACAGTGGTGCATCCGGAGCTTGGTCGCAACAGAAATCACCACTCACGGCGGGGGCGCTTTGCTAATGCACTGCTTCGTCTGCTCCGCTGACGTCGTCTGCATATTTCTGTACCCCCACCCCGACGCCATGCGGCGTGCAATTGATACCCATGCTGTCATAGTCCACGTCATATGACGACCACATGTGGGAAGCTCATGCAACCCGATCGCTGCTTCATGCCCCTTGCAGGTATCATTGCTCTTCTCCACATGTAGCAACTTTTCTTTAAATTTATCATCAGACTTTCATTTGCACACAAAACTTGAATTTGGATAAAACCACACGCGGGATACTTCCTATGTCGCACAGCTGTCCGGACACTGGTGTGCCAATTGAGAGCGGTCGCCTAACCGATGGCATGCGACGGACACTCAACGGGTACCTGCCGATCGAGCAATATGGACTGATCGGCAATCTGCATACGGCAGCCCTGGTGGGGATGGACGGCTCGATCGACTTTATGTGTTGGCCCGAGTTTGACAGCCCGTCAGTGTTCTGCCGCTTGCTGGATACAAACAAGGGCGGTCACTTTTCCATTACCCCAGCGGCCAACGCCACTACCACAAAACAGCAGTATCTGCCGTTCTCCAATGTTCTGTCCACAAAGTTCTTGCGCGAAGAAGGCGTGGGTTTAGTGTCCGATTTTATGCATCGTCCGCGGCCGCGTGCGCGCAGTCATAGCCACATGATGCCTTGGCTTGTGCGTAGTGTGGAGGTTATCCGTGGCACAATGACCTTTGACATGGAGTGTTTTCCAGCCTTCGACTACGCACGAACGCGCCATAAGCTGGAAATTGAGCGCGTGGACACTGTGGAGCGCGCGCTTCCTGAGAAACACGCTTCTGATGCCGAAAACAGCGCGTTCCAGTCGTTGTTCCTACACTGGGATCTGACGGAGGAAAACGCAGAATCGCACAGCGGTTCTAAGCGTGCCATATTTACCCCAGAGAAAATCGAGCATGCCGAGGGGTTAGGTATGACATCCAATGCTGAAGACCATGCTGCACAGACCGCTGTACATCAGATGGATCTGCGCTACGTTGTCGGTTGTATGGGCAACGGCTCATGTCCATCAATATGCCTAGTACCAAAGAATCATCCTGGCGGCCTGGGCCTGGGTGTCTCTGCACGCTTCACGCTGCAAGAGGGTCAGCGCGTTTTCTTTGTTCTGCGTTCGACTCCTAACGTCACTGTCGATGCTATGCGTGCAGAAGGCGCATCAGAGGATGAAATTTCTGTCTATTTAGCGCGCTTTGACCCACCACTGAGCATGAAGTACGTTGAGTCGCTAATGGAAGACACGCTGATGTACTGGCTGACATGGATTCGCAGCTGCACATATTTTGGCCGCTGGCGCGAGAACGTCGAACGCAGCGCTCTTATTCTCAAATTACTGACTTATGAACCCACTGGCGCCGTTGTCGCTGCGGTGACCTTTTCACTGCCCGAGGCTATAGGAAATTCTGGCCGGAATTGGGACTATCGCTTTACGTGGGTCCGTGACTCAGCCTTCACTATGTATGCCTTTATGCGCTTGGGTCTGAACAAAGAGGCTAAGAGCTACATGTCTTTTGTGCGCCGCATCTGTCGTGCCAAGAACCCTGACGGTAGCCTACAGATTATGTATACACTGCGCGGCGGACGCGAGATGGCAGAGTTAGTACTTCCTCATCTTGAGGGGTACCGCTCATGCGCTCCTGTGCGTATTGGCAACGGCGCCGCAGATCACTTGCAGCTAGATATTTACGGCGAACTATTAGATGCTGTCTACCTGTACAACAAGTTTAGTCAACCGTTGTCTTATGACGAGTGGGTTGATATCCGTGCCTTGGTAGATCACGTCTGTGACACGTATGATCAGCCTGATATGGGTATTTGGGAGGTCCGCGGATTGCGCCAAAACTTTACTTACTCCAAAGTACAGTGCTGGGTTGCTGTGGACCGTGGTCTGCGCCTGATTGACAAACGTGACTTCCCCTGCTCTAATCGCGATCGCTGGCGCCACACTCGTGACCAGATCTACGAAGAAATCATGACCCGTGCATGGAACCCGCATCTTGAGATGTTTACGCAGAGCTACGAAAGCCTTGACACTTTAGATGCTGCTGTGCTCGCCATGCCGTTGGTCTTTTTCTGCGACGGCACTGACCCGCGCTTTGTCAAAACCATGCGCCGCATTATGCTACCTCCCCATCGTGGCGGCCTAACAGCAAACAATCTGGTCTTTCGTTACAATGCTGTTAAGACTGACGATGGTTTATCAGGCGAAGAGGGTACGTTTTCTCTCTGTACCTTTTGGCTTGCCGAGGCGCTTTCGCGCGCAAGCAAGGCCAACATCACCTTGCTTTATAAGGCCCAGGTTATCATTGACGAAATGATTATGTATGGAAACCACCTTGGTCTCTTTTCCGAGGAAATTGACAAGTCCGGCAAGCACTTGGGCAACTTCCCCCAGGCTTTTACACATATTGCCTTGATCTCAGCTGCCTATAATGTCGACCGCGCCCTTGAGACATCGCATCCATAGTTTCATATCTATTTTTCTTGTTCTTTACGTTTTTTTGTCTGAAGCGGTTATAATGTCGCCATTTATTTTTTAAAAAAAGTTATGTAAGCCATTTTTCATATGTTTATGAAAGACATTCATAGGAATGGCTCTATGTTGATCTCAAAGCACGAGATTGGGTTCTTCAGCTCAAAGTTTACCAACACCTCTGGATGCATAATACCGATTGAGCCCAACACCAAGCGGCGGTTCTGCTCGTCCGTATAAACAACGCTAGCGCTACGCCCAGGCAGGTACATTGGGTGTTCGGCCTCCTCCAGATAGTAGCCCCTCTCCAGCTTGGAGCGGGGAACGTTGAGTGCCAACATAATCGCGTCCAAAAGTCCCTGTATAACCTCAAACCTAGCCTCGTCGCTTGAGTACAGCGCACACGCATGGCGCTGATTCATGGCACCACGCTCCATTTCGGCGTTTTTAAGCACCACATCTGATACTTCAAAAACCCTGATGGGATTTGGGTGCCTCTTGTTTTCGCGCACTGTCTTGAGCAGTCCTTGCATCAGCAGTGTACGACATACCTGATTTTCAATTGTTTGCGGGTTTGCCAGCAAAACCGCCTCGCGCCCGTTGTCGGCACGCCGGAGGTACTTGAAGTTTTCATCGTGCGAGCAAAGACTTAGTGTCAGGGCCTCCGTCCACCCAGCCATGGCCATCTCCCGTCGCACAATATCAGAAAGCTTGTTGAGTGGCAGCGGCGCGCCTACTGTCGCCTCGTTGTTCTGCACGCGCGGGATGCGATTGTATCCAAATGCAATGGCTAAGTCCTCGGCAATGTCGCACTCCTGTAGAATGTCTGGCCGCGTAGGTGGAATTTTCACGGTAATTTCTCCAGATTTTGCACTCGCCTCTAGCGCCATCTTTCTCAGAAGTCGCGCAATCTCCTCATCAGTCTTCTCAATTCCGACAATGCCGTTGAGATACTTGGCTGTGGTCTTCATCTCGCGCGGCGCAAGATCGGGATATAGCATTGTCGTGCCATCAGGATACACAACCTCGACCGGCTCAACTGTGAACGGTTCATCACAATACCCACTGAACATTGTAAGCATAATATTCAGAACAATGTTGACCTTGGTCATGTCTGTGGCCGTGATCTCGATAAAAATGTTGCTGGTGTCAAGCTTGATTTTGCTATGCTCGCTATTGATCAGTGGTGGCAGCGACATAACCGTGCGACGGGAGTCGTAGATCACAGGAAACACTGGTGAGTCGCGGATAATATGCAAGAACCGCTTGATATGCATATCCGACTCATAGAAATCGATCAACTGTCGGCCGTCCATCTCCTCGGTCTGGTTCAGAGGAACAAAGTTAATATTTTCAGGCTCCTGTGCCTCATATGTAAAAGGCCCACTAACCGTGTCCAGATCATGGGTTCCAATAGACACAAGCGTGCGTTTGCGGCAGAGGTTGTTGTGCAGCTTGTCCTGCAGATCGATGAAAGACTGGTAGCGGTCTGCATTAAGACGGACATTGCGCAAAATTGCTCCTACCACAAGCGGGCGCACTTGTGCGCACTCTTTGGCAACTGTAATCCGCTGCGGCGACTTTGTCGGAACAACCCTGTACTTGGGTGGATCTTCACGTCCAAGGAATACCCCGAGCGCGCGCGAGAGTCCCTCGAAGCAAAGCAAATCGTACCGGTTTGCTGGGATGTCGATCTTGAGCTGTGCCCGCTCGCCTTCTATAAATCCATCGTCTTCAGAGCTCTACAGTGTTTTCAAGCTTCCATTAGAAGAAAAACTTACATCGATCTGTGCTGTTGTTTTTAGTTTTCAGCAAAAAAAAAAAAAAAAAGTTACGAATACTCTGTACATTGTTGAGTAAATAAGCCGCAAATATCCGCCGGCATAAGCAGATGATACCGTATTGATGCTCAAAGGCAATCACTGTTCTGGTCCACTCACATCCTCTTCTAGCTCGATTCCAAATTCAAAGCAAAGCTCACGGAACTGTTCCGTGTCGAATTGGTTGTCAAAGTAGTCAAACAGATCTTTCTTGTCAATGTTAATGGTCGGCATTTTTGTTGAATTCTTTTCAGCTATGTAAATTTATTAGCCTATATTGCAACCAAGAGCAAATGGTGAAGATACAAAAAGGAGACCCTTGTAAAATAATAGGAACGCAAAAAATACCCACATGAGCTTGGTGTGCAAGCCTGATTTACAGCAACAGACCGAAAGTGACTGACTAAACTGATTCTGCAGCGATTAAATCTAAAATTCAAACACTCGCTGCACGTGCTCAGGCCGTGAAATTTGCAAGATCTTGCTTGTTGTTGGCTGCTTTACCTTTACAGAGAAGTGCTAGCAAGCTATTTTTTACAGCCATTGCTACAGTGTATTTGTCCTCTATTGCTACCCATTTTGACATGCGCGCAAACGAAAGGCTGGCTATTGTAAGTTGCAGTTTGTCTGTCTTTTAATTTCATTCCGCTGGCTATTCTGAGAGTCAATGCTAATAACAACTTTTCTCTGAATTGTTATACACAGTGTCAGAGAACAGATAGATCGGCAGACAAGCGATACTAGTGCCCTATGAAAAAGCACATGTTCCTAGATATCACGAGTGGATGAAATCACCCTTTCTCCAAGAGATGACTGGATCTGAGCCCCTGAGCATTGATGAGGAGTATGCGATGCAGCAGTCGTGGCGCAAAGATGTTGACAGTAAGTACCTATCAGAATAGCATCGCATATTGATATAAAATGACTGTATATCACTAATCAAGAATAGTGCGCATCAGATGTTTTTGCTTCAAATATAATAGAGTGTACGTTTATTGTTCTTGCCAAGGAACCACCCAACTTACCTTCCGAGAGCACTGACATTTATGATAACAGCCGGATGATCGGCGACGTAAACTTTTATCTTAATAACACGGAAAACCAGCATGAGGCCGAGTTAGAGGTGATGATTGCCGAGCAAAGCAGCACGGGTAAGGGAATTGCAACAGAGGTGCTCAAGTTGATGATAGACTATGCAGTCAATGACATTAAGGTTACCGATTTTGTCGTGCGGATCAAAGACAACAATGCTCCGAGTATACACATATTTGAGAAAAAGCTGGGTTTTGAAGAGTCTGAAAGGTCAGCTGTATTCAGGGAAGTCACTCTGCGTCGCAGGGTAGACAATACGTTTCGTGCTGCTATAAATCAGTGGACGGCTTATGCGACAAGAGTAGAGTACGCTATATAACAATTAAATACAGATCAAATGTAGCTCCAATTCTAATTAAAGTAAAAAAAATAGGAACCTGTATCTTTCCTATATATAATCTGTTTTGTGCATTTTCTGGCCGTCCAATGGTCTGACCGTTTACAGACGACGCTAGGTAGAATGTGCGGTATCTTACAAATTTTAGTTATATTGCAGGCATTTGATAGGTTTGTATAAAAATTAAAATTGTCAGCCAATATCATCTAACATATAGCTTGGTCCGGAAATACTAAATGTATTTTGTGATTTTTTTCTACATAAATCAATTAAACGGAAAATAACTGATAATACAATACTACGCGACACTTGAATAAAAAAACATTAAAAACAAATTCAACAGTCTTAAAAAAATCTAAAAACAATTATGCGGGCATTGTACAAATGAACCCCCTAAATTAATAGGGTCAGGACATGACATATTTGATACCTTAGAAGGCGTTATATATAATAAAAACATGGAATTAAGGAGTACTCATTAACACACCTTTAGAATTTTAGAGGGGTTTATAACATTTTGGTTTTGCTCTATGTTGGCACATATTGTTATCATAATCTTAGATGAGCTATAATATTAAATAGGATATCTTCAGCGTGGTTTATCTGTATGGAAAAATTCACATATGAAATAAATACTTTCTAACATTCTTAAATTTAAAACAACCTGAGAGACTACTTTTT
>JANBTM010000161.1:15584-28990 GCA_027578695.1 Coemansia sp. RSA 1365 | reverse complement strand
GAATCTGAAATTATCAACGCTACTGCACCCCGTGTACCATTTGCCAGCGGTTTTGCCGCAGTCATTGTGCTACTTGCTGTGATGTTGTAATGTACAAGTGCCGCGCACCTGCTATAAGCGTTATACGCCATAACCAGCCTTCAATGCAGAAAATGCTGCTCAACATATTGATATTAATTTTTTTCTACCACAGGTTATTCTAAGACTATGACATATAAATTTATAAACTAGTAACAAATACACAGTAATAAAGTTAAAGTATGAGGGAAGTTGTGACACTACAGTTTGGCGAGTATGCTAACTACGTTGGAGCGCATTATTGGAACCTACAACATGCGTGCAAGGACCAGGATCCGAACCGGGTACTGTTTCGCGATCAAAACAGCCGCCAGATCCAACCGCGTGCTCTGGTGTTTGATGCAGCAGGTAACTTTGGGGCGTTGGAGCAGTCGGAGGAATTGCAGTCAGCAGGTAGCGACAGTGCCGACAAGGAACGGGCACTATGGAGCGGGCCGACGGAGGTACACCGCCAGCCGCTACACATGAAGAGCGAACCACAGCAGGCTGGGGAGAGTAGATCAGATCAGGTGAGGTTCTGGTCAGACTTTGGACAGGCGCGGTTTGCTCCACAGACAATTAGTGCAGTATCGGGTGTGGAGTTTGGCAACAGTCTAGGCGAGATGAACACGTTTCAGGAAGGAATGCGGGTGTTTGCGGGGAATGACAGCAGAGAGGATGCGCTGGAAGGTGGATTTCGAGTGCTTGCTGAAGAATGCGACCATCTTCAGGGCTTTCAGGTGCTGGCAGACGCCTTTGGTGGGTTTGCCGGCTACGGATCGGCGTTTATCACACGAATTCGCGACGAGTATCCCAAGGCACCCGTGCTGCTGTATAGCATAGGCGGCACGCAACGCTCAAGCAGACTACAGGGTACACGACTGATGGACACGGCTGTTGCTACAGCTTCAAACGTCGAGTTTGTGTCAATGAACGTGCCATTATTTGCGCCGTCGTTTGCAAAGTTGCGCGGGCATGTCCAAGTAGCGGTATGTAGACTATACAGCGCTTTATTTACAAAGAGGATGGCATCTGTATTGTTACTAGTGTTTGCTAAATACTGCACTGACGTCTGTTTACTGCTTTAGGATGACAATCTGTACCAAACCAGCGGCTTTATGGCGCTTAACGTCGCGCAATGGAGCCACAGCCTGCGGTAAGTACAATTGGGGAAAATGCAGCTGTATGTTTGTTTATGACTGGAAATAGCTGAGACTAAAAACGAATTGTGTGTGTGTGGGAATGGGTAAATAGATCGGGCCGGCATATATTGGATGAGATTGTTGCTCTTGTCACGCAACAAGAGCACTACAATGTGGCCGAAGCGCTGCTGGCGCCGGGGCTGCGGATGCCAACATGCGTCAGCAGCCGCTTTAGCGGCAGCAGTGCAGCGCTGGCTGAAGCGGATGAGATTGTGCAGAAGTCCTTTGTTGGTTGCTCAGATGCAGCTATTAGTGGACTGCGCGGTGCAGCGGGCCTAATGGTCGCCGATCGCGGCACCGCCATGAGGGAACTTGTGACCGGGTTCTGTCCGCCAGCAGCGCTTGCCGCTGAGGAAGCGCCAGTAACGCTACCACGGCAGTTTCCGAGGATCTTCCACAAGATTGACCGCAACGGATTTCTGGGAGTTGCGGGTGAGCCAGTACAAATGGAGCCGGACAGACTGCGTGTGGCTGGGGTGCTATGCACCAGCGCAGCCTCGCTGGGGTATCTGCAGCGACTGCATGGGGCGCTGCGGGTCGAGCAGGCAACGCATTTCAAGGACTATGAGCGCGACACAGTGCGCGACCTACGCCACGCGCTGGACACAACGATCGACAGATACTCGATGCTCTAGTGCTGCACCTTTCTCCCGCTGATCAGTCTTGAGCATCCGGCGGCCCAGACTTAACACTTCCTGTGTCTTGCAGAAAAGCTTGGGTGGTGGGGAGGCTGAGGGTGATCGGCAGCAGAATTGGACCCTGGGCGGTGGCCGAGATTGGCATGCAAGACGCACGCCGCTGATTGGAACAGTCATGTGAGTCTGCAATTGTGTCTGTTTTGCATTGGGACAGGAAGGCGTTTTGTCAAGCAGCAGCAAAAAGCCATAAAGGCAGATTCTTTTTTCATCTTCTTCTTCACAATCCGCTCTAACACTTACTCGGCCACTCTGGTATTTGTTGCGTGTGCTGAGGAGTTCAGATCCGAGACACTGAATAGTACAAAAATACAGACAAACAAACTGAAAAACCACTCTATTTACTATTTCTCCCCATTATTTTAAAAAAGAGAGAACCTCGAGCACTGACACTGGGCGACGCCATCACTAGCAAAACTCTCTGCGTAAACGTGATTCTGCGGCTCTGGCTGTTTGGAGAAGTGGAGTGCCTTTAAGCGATTTTTAAATTGTCTACCTGCGTTCATCTGCGTGGTCACACGCATTTGCTCTACAGCAAGCTTTTTTTTTCTTGAACACTGAGCCACATCTGGCCCATCCACACTTTGGAAGTGACCGTTCTACTTCTCTCCTTCGCTCCACTTTAACTTTGCGTTTATTCGCTTTATTTACTCTTGCTGGCAACACTGCGTTTATTCTTCGGCTGTTATTTTGTTCTGTGCTTTAATTTTACCGGACATGTTATCGGCTTCATCTGGCGGGCCATCAACCGAGTCGCCCGGCGCGACTTCCGAGACACGGCCGCCCAGTGTGCTATCTGCTGGTCTGCTCCGCTGCCGTCGCTGGCTTCACCTGCGTGAAGACGCCATGCACAGCGTTAGCGGCTGTCCAGAGATATATGATGCTACCATTGGACTTGCATCGCCGCCGTCTGCAACCGGTGACATAGCAACAATCCCCGATATTTCAGCTATTGCGGAGACGGATGGCACAGCTGGGATGTATCAGCCCGCAAACACGCCGCTTGTGCAGCTGATGAACGGCCGGTGGTCTGGCTGTGTGGGGCCGACGTTGAGCAACCGCTCGCTGTCCAGTCGCCAGGGGCTGCGAGCGCGCACAAGTGCAATTGCCACGGCAAGGTACTCGCGCCCCGTAACCGCTGCGACGCAGTTACATGCCCCCGTCACTGCCAGCATCGCCAGCGACGGTGCGCCTACAGTTGACGAGATCCACAGCGAAGACGATGCGTCGCAGCACACCATACATCGGCCGAGTGGGCCACTGTCGCCGCTGTCAATGCCATCATCTGTGCCACCAGCCGAGACCATAGCTTTGGAGTCGGCAGCGTCTTGCGGATCGTGGGATTGCACCTGCTGTGCAGGCGCAGACGCCACCCGCGTTGGGCTTTCTGGCCCTGGTGCGCGTGATTCCCCGATTCCCGTTTCGGATCGCCCCCCTACGCCCTACTACGAGCGTGATGGCGACGAGCCACTGGGCGTCCGCAGAAACTCGCTTGGTTCCGAGCCTGACTTTGAATTGGGCAGCCATCTTCAGCAGCCTCAGCACCACTACCAGACATTTAACGAGGAGTACATGCCCGACGACTCGGCATTTGCAGAGTACGCCAGCGACTCGTATGGAAGCGACGGCGACCACAACTTTGTTCATGTTAGCATGGCAACCAATGAAAGCGCTATTCAGCTCGATGCTGCTGGAGGCATGGTCGCCCATGCTGCTGCAATGCATGAGCACCACGTCGGGGACATGGGTGGGTTTGGCGCTGGGGCACCGAATAGCATAGGTGTGTCCAACACAGCCGTGATTGCGCAGATATTTCTTGTTGGTCAGCCCTTCCGCGGGCGAGCCGTTAGCAGGGGCGTGTCCCGCATGCGCCGCATGTCGCAGCGAGTGCTGCTGGCGGCTAGCCATGGGCTGCGCACCGCTAGGGCGCGCCTGCTTTTCTCACCGCGTCCCGAGGACAACCGAGCCCGCTCGTCGGCGCTGCTGGAGGCTTTTTCGATTGAGTCGTCGCTGGCCGGCGCCATCGTGCTTCTGGAAAAGTCGCGCAACACGCGGTCGCCGTCGTTTCGGATGCGCGCAGACCGTGTGCACGTATCGCAGGCGCGCCTGCTAAACTGTATATATACGCTCTTTACCGGGCTTGTTCCTGCCGATCAGCGGCAGTCGCGCCACTACCGCTTTTACCTTCCTGAAGACGACCAGACGGAACTTGATCGCGGTTTCAGTGAGAGCGTGTTGTTTGCCGCGCAGGCGCTGGCCCGGGGCTTCCAGATCCGCGGCACCGAGCAGCAAACAGATGCTCTGCGCGAGCCGGCGTGCATGCTGTGCTCTGTCTGGGCTGCAACACGCTTTGTTATCTACGCACGAGGTAGCTCTCTGTGGGGCCGCCATGTCTCTTTTGACGAAGATCCTGATGCGCATCCCACCTTGCCTCAGTGCGACCTTGGGGCGCTGCGCAGTGTGCTTGAGGACTTTGACGAGGCTTGGGTGCGTTTTGAGCGCGATCTATGCTTTGCGTACTTTGGCCTGAGCAATGCGCAGATTGTCGGATTGATGGATCCTGCTGACACCAGTGACACATGTCATATTACCCACGAAGAGGAGTTTTCCCTGCTGGTCATGCTACTATCAGAGACATTGGAGCGCTGCCTGGATCAAGCTCTGGTTTCTGAGGAGAGCGTGGAGACCATGGATCCCCAGTTAATCCTGGCTCTGCCACGTCTGGCCATTCTGCACGCCCTGGCCAGCAACGACAGCTTGTGCCTTGTTGAGTCCGAGGGGAAGACAGTGTTCTGGTGGTTCAGTGATTACGCGGACATTTGTCGCCAGGTCAGAGATGTAGTCTTAGATCTGCCGCCGCCGTTGTACCATCTTTTACAAAAGATGCTTGCCGCGGAGGAGGCCGACATTGTGTTGGCGCAGTTTGAAGATGAAGTTCTTCTTGAGGCATTGCGAAAGGCGGAGGTTACTAGCACCACGTCACAGCTTCCCATCAAAGTCCGAGCAGAAACGGTTGGCGATGATATGAGCAGCGCAAAGCGCACAGCTATTGTTGATCTGGACTCAATTATCGATAGTCCGCGGTCAGCTCGCTCGCTGTCCATCGACGACTGCATATCGTCGTTCTGTACGCCCTCTCGCTTTAGTCCATATGCCACCTGTATCGGAAGCATGACTGGAACCAGTGTAACCCAAAGTCGCACTCGCGCAAGCTCTATAGGCTGTTTAGGATGTAAGCCGTCGTCAACCCGTATTTACGCGGCAGCGGCAGCCACCGCGGCTGCCGCTTCTACGCCATGTACTGACCGCCCCTACAATAGCACTGTTGCCTCTACGACGTATCCTGGCTGCGTCTGTAGTAGTACAGTTGCTTCAATGCTCGTTGACGCACCGCCTCTACCGCTATCAATGCCCTCCTATGCCTTGGGCACCGCATCTGGAGATACCGCCGTGGACACGCTGTCTGCTGCTGCTTTCCAAATACATAGTGCAAAGTGCCCGTTTGCGCTAACGCCAGCAAACTTGATCTCGCCTTCTATGTCGCTGGCTTCTGTTTACTCAACTCCCATTGTTGGTGACAACACTGTTCGTTCTCGCGGGTTACCCGCTGGTCTTGCAAAAATATCGGAGAAGCAGCAGCGGGCCAAGCTCAAGACTTGTCGTGCCCAGCTGCGCCAGGCGTTTGTTGATGTGTGTACTGTTGCAGATTCACTGCATAGCGGGCCCTTTGCTAGGGCATTCCGAGTTGCACTTGAGCATGTATTTCGCGGAAACACTGCCAATGATATGCATTGAGTTATAAATTATATGTGGACAGCTCTGTCGATGACCAATGTTTTCGACGCGAGTGCTGTTTGCAGCCATGACACTATTCTATTTAAATATTCACAAATCAAAAAAAGCAGTGTAATAATTTCTTTTTTTGCGTTGCGGTGACTGTGGTTCACCATGGTGCAAAATCCACCCATGTTCATCTTAGCACCGTCAGTTAATAATTGCACCCATGCTATGCCATTTAACTACTTGGGGTATAGTTTAAAAGAACAAAGTATTAAAGACATCAGTTAAAGAATGACATTTGTGTCAGCTATGGTGATTTTTGGCATCAAGTGGTTTTGCGTTGCAAGAGACAAGGTTTGTGTGTGGTTGGCATACATAGTTTGCGTCAGTAGACAGAAGTAAAAACCAGGAAACACAACAAAAGGTATTAGTAGTATTGAATAGACGCATTAATTGTTATTGTATTGTTAGTATTTTTTTTTATAGAAAATACGTGTAAATTATAACATCTATTTACATATCTTAAGAGGTAAGTATGTAGTGAGTGTTCCTATTGCATAATACTCATGTTTATTAGATATATTGTGGATGGATATATTGTCATTTGCTAGTTACTTTTGGAAAGAACAGATACAGAAAAGCCCTACCGCCACTACTACTCATGTCCTGTGACATTGGTAATCTCCATCAGCTATTTTCTATTCCACTATCTAAGGCGCAAAAAAGCAAAACCAAACACAGTGCCAACAACTTTCTCTGTTCATTTGCAAACATCGCCATACACAGCGCAAACCACCCATGCCAATTGCTAGAGAAAACATCTTCCCAAACGCTAACATTTTTTTTTGCAATAATAATAGTATTAACTTTCCAACTTTATGACCCACATGAAAACAAAGATACAACGCCTAATTTGCCTTCTTGATAATAGCAGCCCGCTTGGCAATGAGCATGCCGCGGTAGATGTTCTTGCACGCGTCAAAAATAAGATACGCCGGCACAACCATCCAGATCGCGTTCATAGAGACAAAGTAGCCGTAAAAGTAGAATGGGTGTGGGTTGGTATAGCGGAAGCCTTCCATGAGATTGATACCCATGTACAAAATGTTTCCATAAAGCTGCATCAGCGAAGTAATCAACTGGGCAGGATATCTGATCGGCGAGTCAGTCAGCACACCATACGCCGTGACAATAGCAAAAGAGCCGTCCACTAATGCAGTTATTCCTTCCATGATGACTGTAAACGGGTCACTAGTCATATAGCGCGAATCCGAATGAGAATACTCGCGCCAGAGATCAGCCATGACTGTCTGCATGCCTGCCAGATTCTTGTGGTTGAACGCAAAGTAACCCTCGAGTACCATGTGGATGCCTGCGCAAACCAGCATCCACACCACAATGTATTTATCCTTGCATGTCAGCTTCCTTTGTGTCTGGGAAATAAGAACAGCACTGATGATCATGGTAACTGCCACTGCACTTCCTAGCGTGATAAATGCTTCGTTTATATTAAGCGTCGACGCTACATAGTGCGGAAGGTGTGCGTCGCGTGGGTAGTACGGGTGCAGTACCTTGTTTAGGGTCTCCTTGGCAGCATCCATTCCTTTATAACTACTAATGTGTAAAGTTGATAATAAAAGTAAATATATTTTATAACAAGCAAACCAGCTTAAAGTAGTTCCAAAGTGCACAAGTGCAAAACAATTAAAAACCAGGAGAGAAGAGGTTGCACCCATCTTTATAAGAAGTTTTTTTTACCCCCTCGGCTCTGCCATATAAACCGAGCCGGATGTTCCGCAATGTTTATTTATTTTGCTTTTGGTTGGTACAAACGTGGCTGGCACTCTTTTTTTCCCACTAACTTTTTCCAATCGAAACTTGCTTTGCTAATTCGGTCTCTCTGGATTGCAGCACTTGCATATAACCTTAAACTGCTTGTTTCACTTTCTTTCTATTGAATATCCAATTACGTAGGTGCTGGCATTTTTTAGTCTATTTTGAAACGCACCACACACATTAGCATGAGCAGACAAGAATATGACTATGGCGATGAATTCGTCGAGGTAAAACGTCACAGCCATCTAGGGCATCCACAATATGGTGCCGAACAAGAGACAGATCGGGATTTTGCGTCGCTTGGGCAGCGGCGCGCACATCGAGAGCGCGCAGATTCTGTTAATTTTACGCCACATGAGTCGTATGGCGTTTCAACACACTCTGAGGCTGGGGACTCTGGCGACGATCAGGCTTATTTTAGCACCAAGCACCACCAGTTTGAAAGCTCGTTTCGGAGCATTCGTGGACGCGAGAGGGCGCCTCTTGCACCTCGCGTATGGGCCATGACACGCGGTGAATATAATCCGACGAGCGCATTATATGACGGTTTGGAGCAGGCAATGGCATTCGACAACGAAGTAGAATTACGCGAACTTCCTGTCGAGCAACAGGAGCTGGCTATTGTTGACGATATCCTGTCACTGTTGATTGGTGTCAGCGGTCGCTACATTACCTTTCGCTCTCCGGCTCACTCGACGATATGGCGGCGGCCAATTTCAATCGAGGACGCGCTTATTGCACCCATGTGGATTAACCCGACTCTGGCACAGATGGCTAACAAAATCCTGCCACTGGTGCTGATGCACAGACGTGTCGAATACTTTGTGGCGGTCTATGCGGGACGGCAAGCAGGCGTGGTTAGTCAGGCGCTGTGTGCAGCTATTAACTCGATTTTGAAAGACTACTATGACTCGATATCCACAATTGAAAACCTTGAGCGCACGTCTACAGATACAGACCCCTATACGCTGCAGCAGCTATGGTACCATTTGTACCCTAACACCCAGATGTTTGAACGTCTGGTGCATCTGGTTGATGAAATCCAGAAGAAGGACCTGCCGCAGGTCGAGAAGGTATCTACCAAGCGGATGTGGCGCGAGGACGATGGCTTTACGACCAAGGCAAATGGAGCGCCGAGCACTGCGTCGGAGACAGGCGAATTTCCTGGTGAAAATCGCATGATTGATCCTGAGGCTGACGACAGCGACGAGGACGGCAAAGAACCAAGCGAGCTTTTTATGGTGCGGGGCGGATACATGCTGAATGTAATTTCAGACATGATACGGCTGCGCGGCGGTGATTCCTCTACCAAACAGCTCTACGAGCTCCTGCTGATCAAGGCGTCCGCGCCATTCCTACAGATGCTTGATCATTGGCTGCGCACAGGCGAGCTGGAGGATAGCAAGCCCGGAAGCCCTGGCGGCGAATTTATGGTGGCTAAGCGCCCAGATGAAGCTGCCATGCAGTCATTGATTGGGGCAGAGACAGGTGAAAGCGAATTTGGCGATAATTTATCGGACGACCCGACACATGTTGCATTTGTGTCTGTGCCAGATCTGACCCCAGCATTTCTTCGGCCGTATGCAGAGAAGATTGTGCGCACAGGCGAGTATCTAAATATCTTGCGGGCCTGTGGCGTGGACCTGAGGTCTCTAGACAACCCGGATATTGGCTTGTTGTCGCTAGACAACTCAAAAGAGCAGAGCCAGCAGCGAAGAGAAAGCGAAGTAGGCGGGCTGCTGAAGCAACAGCAGTTCACGCGCCAAATCGACCAGGCGTATCTGCGGGCCAACCAGGCGCTGCTGGATGTTCTGTTCAAGGACGGCCAGATGATGGCGTACATGGGGGCTGTTAAGCGCTACCTGCTGTTTGAGACTTCTGATTTTCTTACGCACTTTCTCGACCAGGCCAAGCTTGAGATGAACCGGCGGCCAGAGGACATTTCGACCAACCGACTGCAGTCTTTCCTAGATCTTGCACTGCTCAACCCGGCTTCAGTTTCGCATGACGATCCACTCAAGGACATTGTCGAGGTAGCCATCGAGTCGGCTGATCTGATTGAGACCATGAATGCGATCAACATGGATAGTAGCGCAGTAGCTGCTTCACAATCTCTGGTCTCGCGACGTGCGCCAAAGGACGTTCCTAGCAGCGGAACCTTTTTTAGCAAGAGTGTTGAGGGCGATGACTATTTGAGCGGCGATCAGTTTACAGCGTTTCACTTGCAGATCCCGTTTCCGTACACTGTAGTTCTGGACAAGGAGGCGCTGGACAAGTACACTGCTCTGAACCGTCTGCTGTTGGCGCTAAAGCATATGGAACAGAGCCTGGTGGCGTCGTGGTTAGTCAACTTGAAACTGGAAGACCCGCCAGTTGAGGCAAAGGGGCTGTCGGGAAAGGAGGCAAAGAACGAGAGCGTTCGTCGGAGCGTGTTCCTTAAGATTCACACAATTCGCCATCGCATGGTGATGAACATTCAGCAGATCCTATACTACTGCTTCTGGGACGTGGTCGAACCGCAGTGGACCCGCATGGCGAAGCTGATGAAGGCGGCCACAACCGTGGATGACCTGTGCCGGATTCATAAGCAACATCTGGACCAGATATTTCACCAGTGCGGACTGACTGCACGCAAGCTTCCGAAGATCATGGTTGAGCTTTTGAAGCGAGCAAGGAATTTCTTCATGTACGTAAACAAGATTACTTCTTCAAAATCGAGGCTGCTCCGCATAGCAAGCACGGCGACCTCGCAGAAAACCGTTTCAGGCAGAGTGCTTGCTGGGATAAATGCGGGATCGTCAGACCCCGACGTACAATATGCAGAGTTGCACGAAACCGTCGTGATGCTTGATCGCCTTGATAGGTGCTGGAACGAGCAGCTCGTGATTTTCCTCAGTGCACTTAACCACTATGCGCGCAAGTTTGAAGAATCATATCTGACACTAGCAGTGCGTTTGGACTGCTACCGCGGCGGCGAGGGTCCTCCAGGACGTTAGTAACTGGTTTTGCTAATACTTTTCTAGGGTTTTTTTTATTCAGTTTTGCTATGGAAAACCAGTGGGAGTTTCAAGCACGTCTTTAGTGAAGAAAAATAAACAAACTGGAAAATGCAATGACGTTCTCAGCGAGACCCTGATGGTTGCTCGATATATGATCCAAAACGAGTGCAGGCGATTATTACATTGGGTAGCAGCCGAAAAAGCACCGATGCCAGCTCCGACTCTGCTCGCTCGGATTCGGTATAGATAATACGCAGTGGAGACAGCATATCTACAGCTTCGCCAGTCGAAAAAACCGGTCTCTCTGCATTAAGCCCATGGAGGTAACCTATTAGAAGGGATATCTCGTCAAACGTCAGCTCTGCGTAGTGAATGACGTAGCTATCAACTAGCTTAGTAAATCTAAATGGGTCAAAGGAGTGTGCGACGAGATATCTTGCACCGCGACAGAACATGTCGAAGATGGGTCTATGTAGTCTGTAAGCCTGATGCATGCGCAGCACTGAAAATGCAATTCCTGTTGCACGTCTCGTTCCGCCTGTGGCCAGATCGTCATCGCGCTGTGCAATTGGTGTCTGTGGACGGCCTAATTCAGCAACAGAGTGTGCCGAATGCGGAGACGTGTTTGGGAGAGATTGCGATCGGCGCAGCATGTTGTTGTATAGCGTAATTAGGTTGTCGTGCGATAGCGCCGTTGGCGTAATAGTCGGTTGCCCTAAGGCGTCTTCCCCATGGTTGTAATAAATAACTGATGTGTATTCCTGGGCCTCTTGATAAGATAGATGCGGCCGCTCAAGAGGGATATGCCCAGGATGTGGGTGGTATAGATCATGTATATTCCAAATTGTGTCTCCGCTACTGGTTTCATTTATGACAGCGTTTTGGTCAGAATCAAGTACTACAATATGGTGTGGTTCGCTGTCCACTACATGCTGAGTAAGATCAACTAGCAGTTGCTGCAACAATGGAAGTAGTTCTCGCGACACGAAATACACGCGTGCCATATGCTGCTGCGACAGAATATGACGCAATTCATTTGTTGGGATATTGTGTGGGAGAACAGCAATCCCAACTCTACCAACCCAAGCTGCAATTGCGACTATTGGCACATCAATATTGGGTACAGCTAAAATCGCGATGGATTCGCCGACGGCCACGCCAAAACGCGTCACTAGGTTATCCGCCAGAACAGTAACACACATATGCAAGGTTTCATGTGTGATTTCCCTTCCACTTTCGGCGTCGATCAATAGCGGCAGCTCGTGGTAGTATTCTTCTGGGTACTCAAGCTGGGAATATGCTTGGTAAAGGTACTCTGGTAGTCCGTGGACAATGGACGGCTCCCGTTGTCGCCACCGCCTTTCGTGATAGTCTCCGTTTAAAAGCGAATGCCCGTTGCTTTGGTTTGTTGTGCGTCTAAGAGGAGACGACCTTCCTGGTGCCATATTAGTATATCTGTAGCTGAGTCGCGTGTCTACTGGCTGTGGGAAGCACTTGCAAATGTAGGTATAGGTTGTTTTAATTAATAGCGCAAATGGATCGTTAAATCGTAGATATAGCAGTGGTGCCCTAACTTTTCTAGCAACGCATAAATGAGCATTATAAACTGGTCTACGGCTGAAGCAAGTGGCTTTGCGGTGCCCGCACCCGTCCCTTTTCTAAAAGACTATTTGATGGCTGCATTACCTCAGTGTGCCACTCTTGTGCCTTGTACATTGGCGCCGCGATACACAAGACAAACCGACACCAATCAGTGCTATGCGGTATTGCAAAGTCACTGATGCTCATAGGCTGGCAACAATATTGATGTGGATTTAGCGTCAAAATAAAGAAAGGCAATAAATCTGAGATGACAGAATAAGGCGCAACTATCCGGATGTTGTGAGGCGGTGTTGTTTTGCCCTTGTGGTAGGGGGCAGAGAAAAGGAAACAAGGCATAGCTCAACGGAGAACCAGAGCTGAAAGCGCGCAGGCAGGGACAAGGGTGCATGCACAAAAGGCTGATGTGGTTTGCAGGGAACAACAGTTGGGTAAGGAGGCGTTTTGCAGAGATTGTAAGACCAACAAAATGGCTCAAAGGCAAGGCCAATTCAACAACAGTTGCATGCATGTAGAGATTGCAAGCAGCAGACATGCGAAGGGATGAGGAATGCGTATGCTTGCTGCAGCTGAAGCCAATACAAAACCAATCGCTGAGGTATTTGTTGTAGTCTTATGCAGTCTGCACAATACTGCTAGATGCGAGTGCTTCTACCAACAGCGAGAGCCAATGACAAGGGTTTAGAAAAGTAGAAGAATATATCTTGATCATCATAGCCTGCGATGCCGGCTAATGACGCCAACAATTCGGTAAGGCGATGATAAATGAGAAGCAGAGAGATAAAATGACGTATTCAAGCAAAATGCTTGCAAAGTGCGCAGACATGTCTTACAAATATGATGGCGTGTGTATGCGTTATCCGACGACTTACCTCCCTTACAAGCAAACAAAGATTTTTCTCTTCTAGCCTTGTGCTTAATTGACAAGCGCGTATCTTATTGAATTGAAAAAAGTTCAAAAATACCACTGGCAGGTATGAAGAGATAGCAACAAAGAAGATAATATATGAAGATAGCGTTTGTTTGGAAGAAAAAGAAAAGAAACAAAATGTAGTGCGTATATGATTATAAACCCCGGAGCCACGCTTGCCGGATCATAAAAACGCAAACATATTCTGGCAATTGAATAAACGCGCTGGTAAAGATGACGGCACGCACAGTGGTCAAATAGCCGTTATCACTCAACAATTTGTCACAGCAAGGAGGTTGTCTCAGTTAAGGACACTGCTTAAGGTCGG
>JANBTM010000161.1:0-10003 GCA_027578695.1 Coemansia sp. RSA 1365 | reverse complement strand
CCTGCCGTACAACCGCCGTCTTGCCGGTGCCACGCGGGCCCACCACTATCACAGAGTTTCCTTCACCGTTCTCCACTGTCTGCCGCACAACCGCGGCCACAGTCTTCACGGCTGCCGCCTGCCCCACTACCTCTGCCGGCGCAGTGCGCCCATACACCCGCCCCAGCAGCATCCGCCGCACCTCAGCTACCTCTGTTTCTGACGCGTCACCTCCGCCTCGCTCTGCGCTTTTTGCAATTCCGGCCATGACCCAGCCGCTGTTATAATAAATAAAATAATAAATAGCACATGAAGCGAGACACAAGAGATCCCTCGATTTGGTCTGCAGCGTGCATAACCCTTTGGGAGTATAGTGTGAGTTACATTTTTTGTTCGCCTGCGTTTGGTTCTTGCACTTGTTTTCGTCTTAACATACCCTTTGGCTATACTACTTAACTCGTCATACTACACACATATCCGGCAGAAATGTCTGCCACCAAAGCCCTTAACAGCAAAAAGAAGCGTGCCGCGCGCCAGAACTCTAATGTCTTTGCCATATTCGACCAGAAGCAAATTTCAGAGTTCAAGGAGGCCTTTGGCATCTTCGACCACAATTCCGACAATATAATCGACCAGAATGACCTGCGCGACATGCTCAGCTCACTGGGCCAGAACGTCTCCGAAAGCTACATCGACTCTATGGTCAATGAGGCTCCTGGCTCAATAAACTTCACCATGTTTCTGACCATGATGGGCGAGCACCTGAGCGGCACCGACCCAGAGGCCGAGATCCTGGCTGCCTTTGAGGCCTTTGACCTCGATGGAAACGGCCTAATCTACGCCAAGGACCTGAAGGACGCTCTGATGCAGATGGGCGACCGCTTTGATGCCAACGAGGTCGCCATTATGTTCAAGCACGCTCCCATCACGCCTGAAGGCCACCTCAAGTACCGCGAGTTTGTCCAGATGCTCAAGCACGGCGAGTAATGCCTGTACCACCACCAAACCACTTATCAAAGTTTACAATATTTTCTTTCAAATGTTTTGAACTCTCCTTGCATTATTGCTAGCGATCAATGCCTATAAATCCATAATCCTATACCACCCACCAGCACCTTTCAGGTCCATAAACCCCGCTCAGCTGTTTGTCTGGCCACTATGTGCCGCTTCTGCGCTGCGCAGAGACGCCAGATACGACTCCCACAGCACCA
Source organism: Coemansia sp. RSA 1365 (assembly GCA_027578695.1). NCBI lineage: Eukaryota > Fungi > Kickxellomycota > Kickxellomycetes > Kickxellales > Kickxellaceae > Coemansia > Coemansia sp. RSA 1365. The sequence goes on along the minus strand of JANBTM010000161.1, from coordinate 8,813 downwards.
CAATCTCCTCCTGCGTGTCAACCAGCGACGTCAAATACGACTCAATTGCCGCCTGGAAGTCGCGCACCCGTCCACTGTCGAATCGCACCAGCTCCTGCTTAAGAATCTGCGACACGTCATCAAACGCGTTGCGGCTCGCCTCCGTACGCATCTCCGATCGTGCAATCTCTCCCTTCAGTTGTGCCATGCGCTCGCCGGATGCGCGCCCTGGGTGCTGCACGTACCCTTCCAGCACCTTGCGCCGCTTGATCAACTCGCTCAGGCTCCCCTGCCATTGCATGTGCGCCCGTCCCCGTGCTGCAAACGCCATGCGCACTGCCCCGATCATGCGAATATACTCTTCCGTTGTCAGCTGGAACGCCGCAAAGTCTGCCACACCCTGTTTGTTTTGCAGCTCGCGCAACCGCTGCTGCAGCGATCCCATGTCCGTCAGCCCGTTTGCAAGCCCCCGGCTCAGCTCCTGCCCCGCCATCTTCAGGTACGCCTCACCCAGTTCGCCGTGTGCAATCGAAAGCTCTCGCCGCTGCCGCTGGCTGTACTCCAGCGCGCGCAGCAGCGCCCGTAGCTCCTCCTCAATTGCGTCCAGCTCCTGCATGCGTCTGCTAAACCACTCGTCCTTTTCCTTGTACTTGGCTCCGCCCCAGCCCTCGCCAAACAGTCCACTGCTTGCTGCACTCCCACCGCTCAGCAACGGCGCTGTGCCGTTAATTTCCGCAGCCACACGCGTCTCTGTAATTGCCCGCGCCTTTGTTGGAAAGTCTTCTGCCTCCAGAAACAGTCGAAACACGTCATCCTTCCAAAGAATCGGGTGTCGACTGATGCGTGCCAGGCTGCTCTCAAGGCCTGCCCGCCGCCCTTCCACAAATCCCTCCCCAAACCGCCCCATGGACTGTTTCTCGGGTATTGCTGGTACTACAACTCCCGGATGTCTGGCGACCAGCTCCTGTACAAGCCAGTCAAAGTCACGATATCTGCGCCGCACTGACATCTCACTTTCGCGGAAAATTGGTGCGTCGCTCCGCGTCCGGATCTTGTATGCAATAAATGATTTTAGCGATTCGCTTACCTTGACGGGGTCGGTAACCTGTATGTAGAAATGTGGCATCTGATCTGCTGGAGTAGGTTCCAGCGACCGGCGCCGCTGCTGTGCCCCCAGATACGCACGCGGAACTGCCGATCCGCGTGACTGCACCGATGAGACGCTTGGGCGCCTGGATGCAGTTGAATGGCGTGGTGTGTCGCCCTCTACGTGTTGCCGCGCCTGCACTACCTGCTCATGCTGCAGCGGCGGCGACAGCTGCTGATCGTATGGGTGAGGATGCACATGCTCCGTTTGCTGCTGCTGTCGTGGAGGCGAACTAGATGGTGGCCGTTTAGTCGTTGGCGCAGAAGCAGGATTCAATGCACCTGTGCCAGTGCGCGTCTCAGACATTGAGCGTGTCTGGCGCCCGTAAGATACAGCCGCCTGAAGGTGCTGCGATGGTGAGGATATATCAACGCTTGCTCTGCTTGTTTGTACCGAGGCATTAAGCGGGTCCATAGCATCACTGCTATTGGCCGCTGCGCTCGACAGCGGGTCTTCAAACGACGCGGGAGAAAGCTGCTTCCCAAGAACTCGGGGCGATCGCAGACCCCGTTTGATAACACCTACGCGCCGTGCCGATTGTACCGGCGGCGTCTTGGGGTCTCCCAACTCAGCCTTGCCTGGCGGTGTTTCTAGCGCTGGTTTTCTTACCTCTTCTTCGTCACCTTTTAACGCTACAGTCTGAATGGCTTTGTCTGGAGTTGTGGCTTCTTTGTTGACCTTGTCAGTGTCAATATGCAGTTTGTCAGCAGCGTCCTGGTGCAAGCGGCTTGCATCGTCGCTGGAACTGTCATGGTCGCTCTCCGCATCAGAAACAGTAGACTCTGGAGCTGTCGCCTTAATTTGTGGAGTAGTGTTGGTTGCCGCAGGAACATCATTCCAGGGTGAGCTTGCATCAGCGAATGGGTTCATGTCCTCATCATCGAACGTAAAGGGTTGTTGGCGGTGTGCGCCGAATCCAGCTCGAAACAAATCCTCGCCGTCCATATCCGTCTGCTAAAAGTATTACAGTGTGGAGTTTGCAGATTGCAGACCACAAGAAGAAGAAAGAAAGTTGATGTTGCATGCTCGGGAAAAGCAACGCAACTAAAGGCTGGTAGATCACGTGCTTATTTATCCCACAAGCAATCTTTAAGCTATCTTGGTAATCAGTCTATACTGGCCGCCCACAGGACATTATCATTAACGTTAACCAGAGCATCTTCAGATATTCTACACACGGCGTTGCCTCTTTATATACTCAGCAACACAAAATATAAAGATATAGCAGGGGAATGAAGCCCAAGACTGAAGGCGGAGACTCGGCAGTGTTTGACGAACTGTTACAATACTATGATAGCAAGATTGACATGCTCCGGCTGGCACGCAACTCGCTCGAGACGGCAAAGCCAGCAATCACGCCGCCGTCATCGCCAGGAGACAGCGATAGCGAAGCGCGCAGCCGGGCGCTGCTGGCACTGGAGCTTTACCAGGAGATGATAGACGAGCTGATGATGGGAGTGGTGTTCGAGAGTCACTACGAGACTAAACAAAGCACGGCCGTGTGCGTGCTATGTAATACACAGTAAGTATTCAGAGTTCTGTCATTGACAGCTCATTTAGTACACAAAGAAGTGTGTGGCGGAGGTATTAGAGATGGCAGAGGCTGCTGCTAGTAGGCTTCACCTTAACAAAACTAAAGCATTTGTCAAACACCGATTGTGTTTATTTGCTGTGGTGTAGATGTCAGCTGAACGGTAAGTGAGTGGTATCTGTAGCAGTATCTGTGGTCTTGACACGCAATAGCATCAGTAGTGCATTCTAACTGTGCAATTTGCTTTTATTGTAGATGGCGGCAATAATAACGGCGCTTCGGCTGGATCGCAGAGCAGCACCGACGCCTTTGAATGCCCAAGCTGCCAGCGGTCGTTTCCAGCGGCGCGGTTCGCGGCACACATGGACAAATGCATGGGGCTTTCGAGCCGCCGCGCAGCTACACGAAGGTAAGAAACTTGAAACTGAGATATTTGTGGCAGATGGCGATGGACTCGTGACCATGAACAATACCCAAACCCAACTCAACCAAATCCAGCTCTCTCTGCAAAGCGCTCGTCCTTTATACTGATCATGCGATTCTGAATGTGAGGGAAAAAAGCGGTGACTGCTTTGCAACATGTAGCAGATCGACAGTTAACAGCACTTCCTCGACGCCGGCGCATCCCGCAGGCAGCTATGACTCGTCCAGCGAGCACAGCGCCGATCGCAGACGCAGGCTGGCAAAGCGCGGGCGCCGTATTTGACGCCATATATTGCGGGTGGCGGGAGTCACTCTGTCTGTGGTGGCGCATCACTATTCTTTGCGGGGCAGCGTGCGATGCACGCTCAGCTGCGCCCGTGCACGCGCCTCGCATCCCGAACACCCCTCCTCCCTGACCGCATGCTTTGCCCCCCCAAAAAAAATTGTGCGTCTAGCGTTTTCAAATCGATGAAATAACAGGAGAGCCATGCATTGTGTTCGCCCGGCTCATACGCCGCTGCCCCCGGCTCAGCCAGCCAGTCCGCCTGCCACTTTGGCTGCAGAGACCGCCGCCCCCTTCCGGTGGTCTGCACGGGACCGCGGCTCAGCTCGTACTGCGCGTGTGTGTCAGCATGTGTAAGTGCGCGAACTTAGCGGCAGAATGTTGCCCAGATATTTGCGGCCCAGATTCTGTGGTGCACTTGGCAGCCGGCAGTTGCGGAGCGGCCAGGTCACGCCGATGGCCATGTAGGGACATGGCAAAGCCGGAAAGACCAAAGGCGAGCGAGCGAGTGTGAAGTGCTGGGGCTTTGCCAGCAGGACTTGTGTGGCCCCTAACCCTGGAAAACAGAGAGGAGGGGGAGGCTGTCCTTTTCAGGTTGGTGGAAGAGCGGAAGGCACCCTCACCCTTACCCTTCCACGCGCCCTCCTCCGCCAGGACTTAAAATGCCCAAGTTGCGCGCCCTCGCGGCGCCGGGCAATGCCAGACACTTTCTCTTACATCTCTCACTGCTTTTCTAACCTTCCTGTTCGTGCACCTTTGGCTAATTTTTTTTAGTGCCTGAATACACTCTCGCTTAATATCCGCTAGTCTGCACCAGTTGCCTTAGCAAAGTTTACTCTTACAGCTGTGGGCGCCGTGACCAACCAAGTCAAAAACAGACCTCGCAAAAACACTACTACCACTGCATACTAACAATGTCTCGCGACAACGACGTTTACAAGGCCAAGCTCTCCGAACAGGCTGAGCGCTATGAGGGTACGTGACTGCATCTTGTTGGCTATTTTTTTGTTTTGTTTTTTGGGCTCTCTGAATGCCCTCCCTGGTTTCTCTGTATGCTAGCACATGTGTTCCTTTCTTTTTCTGTGACCAACTAGCTATCTATTTCTTTTTCTCTCATTAATGGCACTTGACTCCGTGATTTACACGTAGCCAGCCATTAGGATTCTGTGCTGGGCCGTGCAGACCCGCTGCACGCAGCCATCCTGTTATTGTTTTCTATGCCACATATGCTGCTATTGTTTTTTTTGTCTTTGCTAAATATCCAGACATTTATTGTTATTATGTGCGTGTGAACAATCTTCGCTCACGATGCGTGGGGCTGTTTGTTTGTTTTTGTTTTCTGTAGAGATGGTCAACTGTATGAAGGCCGTCGCTGCCCAGGGCGAGGAGCTGTCAGTTGAGGAGCGCAACCTGCTGTCGGTTGCCTATAAGAACGTGATCGGCGCACGCCGTGCATCGTGGCGCATCATCTCGTCTATCGAACAGAAGGAAAAGTCGAAGAACAACGAGAACCACGTCGAGATTGTTGCTGAGCAGCGCAAGGCGGTGGAGAAGGAGCTGTCGGACATCTGCAATGACATCCTTGATGTGCTTGACAAGCACCTGCTGCCAAATGCCACAAACGGCGAGTCCAAGGTCTTCTATCTCAAGATGAAGGGCGACTACTTCCGCTACATTGCTGAATTCGAGTCCATTGATACCCGTAAGGACGCCTCTGACAAGTCGCTTGAGGCTTACAAGGCTGCCACTGAGACCGCTAACACGGAGCTCACGCCAACACACCCCATCCGTCTCGGCCTGGCTCTCAACTTCTCGGTCTTCTACTATGAGATCCTTAACTCGCCCGAAAAGGCTTGCCATCTGGCCAAGCAGGCGTTTGACGATGCCATCGCCGAACTCGACTCGCTTTCTGAGGACTCATACAAGGACTCTACGCTCATCATGCAGCTGTTGCGCGACAACCTTACGCTCTGGACTTCGGACTCCACCAACGAGGGCCAAGGCGACAATGCATCCAACAACAAGGCTGCTGCGGCCGACGAGCCTGCCGAGCCTGCTGCTGAAAACAAGGAGGAGGAGGCTTAGCTTTTTTTCTTTCATTCGGGCTTCCTAAATATAATGTGTTTTTACATACTTTTAGCACTTGTCCGTTGTTACATTGACAAACAATGCTAGAAAAGACGACTTTATGCCCGATGCCCGTCAAAGTGCATTTGCGTTGCAGACTTCTAATTGGTTTGCTTGAAAAAGTAAACATGACCAAGCAAGAATATGATAGATCTATTTTAGCATGGAAAAATGTAAACTTGACCAAGCAACATCTCCGCCTGGCACCAACAACAACAACCGCAGTCATAAATCAGAAACATGTCACAACATAACTTTCAATGATGTAGAAAACTTGTTTAGCCCACACTCTCTGTCTTTGGTAAATTTGGTGGTCTGACAGACTCTGTGGCGCCCGTAAATCCCGGTCACATCCTTCTGTCTTGTTTAAGCAATTACAGCAACACAAAAACAATGCATGTTGTCGCAGCTGTCTGTGCGCTGATTTGCACTATTTCTCTATGCTCCACGAGTTGCTTGTCGGGCGACACGCATGCTGTGACAAATCCTGGATGTGCTGCTGATCGCCAGATACAGCGGAACCAGAACCCACGGCAAATTAGCCAGTACAAAGTACCCAAGAAAGTACTGCGCCTCTGGCCGACAGTTCGACTCGGGTGATAACAGTTCTGTGCCGTAGTACACCAAAACCGAATATAAATGCAGCACTGATGCCGCTAGCTGACAAAGGTACCGCACCGTCAGCCTTCGCGACCAGATCCCGTATGCTGCTCCCCAACACAACGGGCCGATCACTGTAACTGTTATCGTCTCTAGAGCCAGAACCATGCTCGATTGCGAGAGATACCGGCTATCACTTTTGGCGTACTCCTTCCACATATCTCCCAGAATATCCTGCGTGCCGGCTATGCTCCGAAAGTGCACCAGATAGTACAGCTCAAAGCCAGAGTGCATGCTACCACAAAGTACAAACCACATTGCTGCTGTTATATCTGTTGCTGATAGCTGCCCTCGGCTGTGCTGTTTTTGGTAAAATATAAGGTATGTCGTGGACAACAGCAATCCTATCGCGCCTCCCATTGTTGTAAGTAGCGCTGTAGCACTCCATGTCGGAGCAACATAGCCTTCCAGTTCTAGCGAGAGTGGAAAGTACGGATGTGTGTGCATAACTGAATACAGAATACCACTAAAACAAATAAATAAATACCAAACAAAAAAATGTTAACATAAAAAGTAGAAACATGTGTGCAAGAAGTGTGATAGAATTACTCGGCAACAGTGTCATCCAATGCCTGTTCATCTACCAGCTCGAGCCGTCCCTCCAATTCGTATTCAATAGCAAGATCAAGCTCTAGCACGTCTTTGTAGCACGTCAGACGCTGCTCAGACATGTACAGCTCCTTCAAGCGCTCGCGGGCCTGGGCAGCATACTGGACAATCTTGGAACGACCCTGACGTGTAAGCGGCACCATTGACGCAAGCTGCTTGAATAGGCGCAGGCATCGCTCAAGCTTATCGTCGATGCCATGCAGGCGCTCGTCCAGAGACTCGAGTTTGCGCTCAAGCAGTTGCGCACGCGGCTCAGAATCAGTGTCAGGATTGCTACCGCTGCCACCAGATGCAGCATTTTCTGAAGGCTCGTCGAACATACGGCGCTCAATCTCCATAGTCTTAAACGCAGCAGCGCAGTTTACGCGTGCCATCCACTCGGCTACAGCATCGTCATCGGGCGCCTTGACCAACATCTCGCTGCCATTATCAGCAAGAATGCGGAAAACGTGCGGATACTTGTTATACGCAGAGTCTACAATGGCTACACCGTTGCGCAGTGATATGATTGTCTGGATAGCCATTGCCGATCGCGATGCTGCGCTCTGGCTCATTGTTGCCGATTCTGGGCTACCCTGACCATCCGCATGTGCTGCATCGCTGGGGCGGAAAAGATACAGCCTACTACCGCTAAGCACCATCCATATGTCCTTCCACCGACGCACAAAACCGCGTCGTCCATTATCAAGCCGCTCCATCTTACGTGAAACGTGGCCTGACATATCCACACGTAGCAATGCGTTGCCATTAGAATCTGTCAAAGCAGGCGTCATAGGCATACATGATGCTTGATCGTGGTGTTGCGAGAAACTGAGTGCTTGTTGTGTTTGTGGCAGCTGGTATATAATGCCTGATAACGGACGACCCTTGCTCAAGGATACACGGCGTTTGACATGGCTCTTCACGCCCTTCAACCGGATAGACTCGACCATCTGCGGCTGTGCAGGAACTGCCAGATCAGTGGCAGTAAAGTTCGAGGATAGGCCCAAGTTGACGCGCGGACTGTCTGGAGACTCTGGGCTGCGCGGGGATATCACATCAGAGTCAGGGCTGCTGGGAGCTACTCCGCGACCAATAATGCCTCCAGCCAATGGTGAGCTTTTAAAGGGCCGTGCCACGCCTGACCGGAACATCTCACGAGTAGTCAGGTAGCTATCTCCTGAAGACTGTGTCGAATGAACAACAGAACCACTGCCAGTACTACTGCCACTGTTAGAAGTGGCCACACTCAATGACGACGAAGAAGGCGAACCAAAGCATGTAGCAATCGGCGATAGCGCCAGCGCAGTTAATACTTGTCCTGAGCTGTGCGCCCGAACACGTGGAAGCGTGGCGCTGGCAGCAAAATCGGCCCTGGCGCTCTCAAGCTCACCCTCCACAGAGCTGACACCGATGGTGCCGGAGCCACTGCGTGGGAAAGTACCATGCGAGGTGTTGGGACGAGATAGCGGTGTGGGCAAGGCAGAAGCAGATGCACTAAGACTTACAATAGATCCTACCCGCCGTCGCCCAACTGTAGAATATGAGTACTGCTCTTTGGATGGGATATCTTGTGAACTGAGAGAAGGCTTTGTAGGTACAGAGGTGGTGCCTGCTGGTGTAAACATGCGACGCAGCCACCCTGTGATTCCAGGCGACTGGTCTCTGGCACCTTCTGAAAGTGTCGAACCCATGTGTGGCAAAGCTGTATCCGGTTTGCTCCGTGAAAAGCCCGGATCACTCAATGTCAGAGTACCAGCACTCTGGGCAGGAGAATATTCAAATTCAACCATCGTAACATTGTCATAGATAATATCCAAGATCTCGTCGAACATCTCGTTTTCCTGATCCTCCCCATGATCATCGAGAAGCTTGGCACGTGTAGTGAACTGCGACTTTGAGATCTTCTGTTTGACCTTGGGGTTGTGTGCATCAGTATGAAGCAGAAGTATGGCAAAGGCGTAGGCATATACAATGTCGGCAGAGTAAAAAAGACCCGGGTTGCAGTCATGGTAGCGCATGGCAAAGCCCATGATAACCCTGTCTATCTGCTGTGCTTCGGAAGGTAGCTGGAA